>CAJQZJ010004687.1:8852039-8871152 GCA_907164525.1 Lophiomys imhausi | reverse complement strand
AAAAAAACCAAAAAACAAAAAAAAAAAACTTTTAAGCTGCTATCAAGTTTGTGTAATCTCTGTAGCCACCCGCAGTCTAACATTCTAATCTGAAATTAAGGCCATTTTCTTTTCATGCCAGTAAGGTAAATTATAGTTTGAAAATTTTATATTGTATTTTTATTATATTTTTAAGCTTATTAATTCTTTTCTTAAAAAAGTATTATTTATTTCTAGAACATAGTTTCCTCCCTCCTCCCCTCTTGGCCCCTCCCTTCCTCTCTCCTTCCCTCCCTCCCTCCCTCCCTCCCTTCCTCCCTCCCTCCCTCCTTGTTCCTCTACTTGGTACTCTCCTTCTCCTCAGATGAGGTGGGTCCTCACATATCATACTCCCTCAGATCTTACGTCATGTGAGGCCCAAGAGCTTACACTCGTACTGGAGCTTGATAAGGCACACCATCTAGGGTGTGGGGTTCCACTAACCTGCAGCGGCAAAAACCTGTCTTAATTAGGGTTTCTATTGCTGTGATGAAAACATCATGACCAAAAAGCAAGTTAAGGAGGAAAGGGTTTATTCAGGTTACACATTGCTGTTCATTACCTAAGGAAGTCAGGACAAGAAACTATAACATGGCAGGATTCTGGAGGCAGGAGCTGATGCAGAGACCATGGAGTAAATACTTACTGGCTTGCTTCCCATAGCTTGCTCAGACTGCTTTCTTACAGAACCCAGAACTACCAGCCCAGGGATGGCCCCACCCACCATTGATCACTAATTGAGAAAATGCCCTACAGCTGAATCTCATGGAGGCATTTCCTGAACCGAGGCTCCTTCCTCTGTGGTAACGCTAGTTTGTGTTAAATTGACACACAAAATCAGCCAGTACAACAACCATACACATAAAATTTAATGAAAAAAAAAGTTAAAAGGACAATCAAGTTTCTCTGTCAGGTTCTTAGAGACCCTTCATCCATGTCTCTGTGGATTATGCCAGACAGAATCATGTCTTTTTCAGAGATAGGGATCAAAAGAATCAAAGCCCTCAGCAGGGCCAAGCTGGAAGGGTGGAAATGACATGAAGAGGACATTTAATGTCATGGAAAACTTGGCTGAAATTCATGGGGCAGCGAGGCTGTGCAGGGATATGCTGGGAACAGTGTTGTCACAGTGATGTGATTGACACACTAAAGGAAAGTCCTTGAAAAGGTAGTTGTTAGAAAGAGGGCCAAGGAACAAGGAGCTCAGGGACTCTGTGCAGCAGAGAGCAGACTGAATGGTTGGGCTAAGGAGATGACTCAGGGGTTAAGGTACTTGCCACCAAGATTGGGGACCTGAATTTAATCCCTAGAGCCCACACGATGCAGACAGAGAACCAATTTCAGCAAGGTGTTCTCGACCTCCATGCATAGGACATACCACCATGTGCACCTACATAGCAAATGTGCATACATAGGCAAATAAATAAATGTTAGAAAAAAAGAAAGGTAAGGGGTAGGCTTGAAGAATTCCCACCCCACCTCCACAAGCACCTTGTTAGGTTACAATGCCACCATGAGTTTCACATGATATGTCTTTTGTTTCTCATCACTGTCACAGAATACCTGAGTGAAGCAACTTAGGGGGGTTTCATCTTGACTCGGGTCATGTGGGGATTCTGGTCATCAGGCAGGGAAGGCATGGCTGTATGAGTGGCCCTGTCTCTAGTGGTGCAAGCATGAGTCAGGACCTTGTTTTCATGGTGCACACAGGAAACCTAGAGCTAGACCAGAGCCAGGGGCTGATCTTCCCTTCAGAGCTCCTCCCCACATTACTGACTTATACCGAACAGGCCCCACCTCCTAGTAGTCTCAAGGAGTTCAAAATGGCACCATCGACAGTTGCTCACAACATGAATCTGTGATGTTCATTCCACCTCAAGCACATATGGAAATAAAACATGTCTCCAGAAGGTGCCATCCCTGGCATATACAGTCTCACCAAGGTCATGTTGGTCATTCCTGTCCTGACTCTGATGGGCATTACAGATTTTGCCACACAGTTTTGGCAGTTCCCATAAGTACCCAAGGTTTATTGACTTTGCCCTTCATTTTAGGTGTGGCTTCTCAGAGAGATGCCTACTGGAAACTCAACTGTGTCCCCAGTTTGACAGTAGTAATCTACCACAGGGATGAATCACAGAGTCTCTGCTGCCTTGAGATTGAAATCTGTTTTAGGAATGTGTACTATAAAATATCCATCACAAAATATCCATTACAAAATATCCATCACAAAAGCAATACTCATCAGGAAAAAAATTCGGAGATGCTAGCTACCAGGATAGCTTTCCTCCTCAGCAAAAGCAATACTCTCTTCTATATTAAAGCAAAATCTAACTTCACATCTAGTTTTCATTTAAAACCAGTTAATCTTATTTGAAAAACACAGCCACTTGGTACTTACTTTGCCCAGAGGAAGAGAAAGCAAGTATCAAATCAACTCAGCATTTCTTTCACCATATGGTTATTTTAAATAAATATTTGGTTTGAAGATTGGGTAACATTTGAATGTGCTCCTGTTTTTTTCTCTGATTGCTTTTCCTGCCCAAGGAGACAATTAAATGTGACACTCTTGCATTCAACCTCCAGGCCTGCTGATTTCACGAAGATGGTCTTAGTGGCATAGTCTGCAACTCAGAGGCCAGATCAAGGAGAGAGTAGGGATTAGAGGCAGTTTTTTTGTTTGTTTGTTTTTTTCTGACATTGTATCTCTTTTATTTAAAAAGTCATTAGCAAAGAATTTTTCTCTGAGTAATTAGCCATTCTTTCTCTTCTTCTGTACTGTGGCTGCTGGCTATTTCAAGTGGATGGAGATGTGAAATATTTTCTCCAAAAGCAGCAAGGAGTAAGTGAGCTGATAGATTGGAGGAAGATAGGGAAAAGGTCCCTCTGCATTTCTTGGTATCTGGTCAAAATGTTCTTGTGTTATGAATCAGGTTTTTTAAAACAATTCTGGACAAGTTTTGCCCACATGGCTCAGCCTCAGAGAGATAAAAAACATCAGTAATGGTAAACCAGATAAACAGCTATTGGGTCCATGGAAACATTGCGGTGCCCAGCAAACTATGAGCAATTACAAGTCCAGAGAACACCCACAGCGCTCTCAAACTGGGTCCCAGGGAAGGCAAGGCTGTTCAACTCAGCAGACAACAACAGCTAACAGAAAGTCCAGCTGGGCTGAATGAGGCTCATCCTTTTCTGACAGGGTAGTCATTTTGCTTGCAGAAAACAACATGAAGTTGGCAAATGGGAGGCACCAAATAAAAGCTGTGTTTCAGCAAATGCTGTGCAAAAGTCACCATCTCTATTTCTTAAATGATTTTGCAATGTTATTAAAGGAATGTGTTATGGCAAAACACTCTCCTGACAGACAGGACAGGAGATGCTGTGAACATAGATTAAAATGTCTGTAAAACAGTAAGATTTTTCTGCACAATGATGCCTACATACAGTCATGGATTTAAATTTATTTAAATTATTAAATTTAAATTTATTTCAAATCCATGACTTAAAGCATTTATTTATTTCATACTAGGGATGGAACCTATGGCATCACACATGCTAGGCAAACACTACACCATGTACTCCCAGTCTTTTTATTTGTTTTTGAGACTGAGTCTTGCTAAGTTACCCAGGCTGGCCTTGAATTCTTAATCCTTCTACTTTGATAGCCAGTGTAGCTGGGTGGCCACAAGGATGGACTTGCCCTCAGCTATTAGGATCAGCTGTTTGAGACCATTTCAATATGATTTCTTGATCTGTAGCTAAGCATTATTTTACATTTTAGTGCCTACAACATAGTCCCTGGAGAGCTTGGTAGCATGCAGACTCTATTACTTTTTCTTTTTGACACAGTGTTTCTCTGTGTATGTGTAGCTGTGGCTATTCTGGAACTCATCAGGTAGCCTAGTCTGGCCTTGAATTCACAGAGATCCACCTGTCTCTCCCCCCACCCCCCAATACTGTACTGAAGGCATGCACCACCATCACCTGATAGGTGTCTACATTTTTAACCAGTTCCAGGTGATATCAATTTTGCTGCTCCATAAACCACATTTGAGTTAATATCCTAGGAACATCTGTCCACATAATGAGAAATGGAAGGGCCAGCTTGGAGCCATGTGCTAAGATGGGATGGACTTTAGTTAGCTTTCAAACATGATTGCACTATGAGAAAGAAAGAATTTACTGACTTCAAAGAATACATCCCTGACCCAGTTGAACACAGGGGTGTTTTTGTTTTGTTTTGTTTTTGGTTTTTTGTTTTTACAGAAGCAGAACAGAGACATGTACAGGCTATTTGTGTTAGTTTGTTCTCCTGTCTTGACTGCTTGACCTAGCTTGTCATGGTATTTTGGGAGGCTGTGGATCCTTTAGAAGTGGGCCTAGATGGTGGCTGGTCACTAGGTGTGAGACTTTGATGGTCATATGTGATCCCTAGTCCTACTGCACTCTGCGATTCCTATCCTAATGTGATGTGACCAGCATGTATGACATACTCTTGCATGCAATTTGGGCATCTCCATCATGCCTTCTCACCAAGATGGACTGAAATCTGCAGCCAAAACAAATCTTTTCCCCCTTGAAAAGTTTCTTTTAGGCATTCTGTCACAGTGAAGCAAAAGCCTATGAGGAGTTGTAGGTCTCCTTTGTGTTCAGGGTTGGAATTATGAAATCTCTGCCCAAGTACATTTATGTTGACATCTCCTGTTCAAGTGTCTGTGTGGTATCTCATGGAATCACAGTCTGTTGCCTGAACAGGACTCTTGGGATTGCTTTGATGCCCGCCCAAGCAATTGAGGTGGTCTTCTTAATCACACCTGCAAATACCAAACAGGGCAGCATCCTCAGATTACCAGGGTTAGAACCTGATTCTTTAGGAGTTTTATTTAGTACACATCCAACTAGCTGTGATGCTTGAGTTGTATTCAGAAAGATTCACCAGAGTGACAGGTAACACTGAAGACCAGCAGTCTCAGGACTTTTGTCAACAGAGGTGCTAAGCTAGTTGTTCATGTGGTGCTGGGAGTCAGCACAGACAAGATCTCAGAGGCGCTGAAGTCCTGCTCCATTTTCAAGGCATGCACATTAACAACTGTCCTAGAAAACACTGAAACAATGGAATTTTAGTCTTTGGGTAATATGTCTGCATAACTTGTTTCTTGGATCTCTGCTAACACACACTACCCTATCTTTCAACCCAAAAGATCTTCCTGTAGGGCAAGAAAACTTTAAAAGGGGGCTAGTGAGATGGCTCATCAGGTAAAGCCACTTGCCTAGCAATCATGGTGATATCAGTTTGATTCCTGCATCCCATGGTAGGAAAAACTCATTCCACAAAGTTGTCTTCTGACCTCTACATGTGTTCTCTGGCATCCATGCCCACATACACATTAACACACACACACACTAGCCAGAAAACTTGAAAAATACTTTAAAGTTTTGTTTATTTTCACAGAAAGATTATAACACTGTACACCATCACATGGTATACAGAGATCCCCTGGCTGTGACCCAAAACCCCATACTGCAGGTCCACATCAAAGCTAGGCAATTGACCTTGATATAATCCGCCACAGGCTTATTTAGAAGACGTAATGTCAACTGATTAAAGGGAAATAAAAGACATTTTCATTTTTATGTTCATTTTAGAAATAGATGACCTGAGAGGTCATATTTCCAGCCTGCTTTCAGTAGACAAATAAAAGATGCTTGCTACAGACACAGGAAAATATGGGCTAGAGAGGTTAAGTTTCCAGCCTGCTTTCAGTAGACAAACAGAAGGTGCTTGCTACAGATACAGGGAAAGGTGTTGTCATGAGATGGCGCCTCAAGTAAACATCATGAAACTCATAAACCAGGCTATGGTGCAGTCACTTCTCATTTCAACTTCCCAGTATGTCATTTGCTACAATACAGCCAGCAATCAAATGAATTTAAAGACATGAATCGACACTAGGTCCCACTTAGAGAATGCAGCTGGTTACATGTGCAGTTAGAGCTTCTTGTGTGATGGGTTTTTGATTCTCATAGTGAAACCATCTGGATTGTAAAGAATTGTGAAATATTTTTTAGGGGAGATTACTGTTTTCCATGAAAGGATATTGTATTTGAATGTCAAGGTTTACATACACTTCTTTTGCACTTTGGATGCAGATTGCAGAAAATTCAGGGGAACGATCAAAAGGAAAATGGCTAAGTGGGCAAGGACTTTTAGAATCAGCTAACATTCTGCAAGGATCAAAACCAGAGGAGCAAGGGCCAAAGATGATAGTGGAGATCTGATTGAGCCCAAATCTTTCCAAATATCCTCAATGAATATATATCCAGACACGGAGGAGACATGATTACCCAAACCCTATGCTGCTAGCATAACCACAGTCCACAATACTTTTACAAGCATAATCACACATTTAGAACTCAAGACATAGGCAAAATGTCTTCTCCAGTAGCATTAGAACCCAGATGTCCTTTAATAAATGTTCCACTTACAGAGAACATTTTCCAACATGGTACCTTCAACATAATCACAGTACTGTGGTTAACATCTGGCATCTATCTTTGGGAAAACAATGAATTTTCATTTATTCCATTTATGGGCACAACATGAACCCATTTTCAAAGTCTGAGTGTGACAGTCTGAGAAGCTCCTGGCCTACTGTTATGCCCAGATTGTGGGGTTCCCAAAGACCACCAAGGAGCTGATTCTGCTGCAAATCACACGAGGGTTTTTATTACAAGCTTAAGCAGGGTCTCCCAACTGTCACCAATGCAGTGAAGCTGGAGAAAAGCCCTGAGTTAGGGAGGAGGAAAGTATTTATGGGATACAGAGTACACTTAGCATTTTTTCAGACATTTAAACCTCTGATTGGTTAGTATTTTAAATTTGCTTTTCTGGCATGAATGGGATGAAGCAGTTTCAATACTATTACAAAGGTCAACTCCTGACAGTTGAATCATTAATCAGTAAATTCACCTGGTCCTCATAGGTTAAACACAGGCTTCCTCTAGTTAACCATGTGAGGAGAGCAGCTTTAATCCTTTGCTCAGGCATTATCTGTAGTTCCCTTCCTGGAGCTGGGAGACAAGGGGTGGGGGGAGGCAGGAGTGTATAGCTTACCTCTAAGAACTAAGTGAAAGGTCAGAACCTGCAGTGGCAGCAGAGGGGCATTTTCAAAATGGGGCCACCACAGCCTTACACTACTCCTGGCAGGCATGCAGGCAACAGCCAAGGCCTAGCTTTTGCCTTTCATAAGATACCAGAGGTTGTGCTCACCCGTTCAAACATTCAAGATTTTTTTAGTGCAATACACATTCTTCCACATCACGCATCTCCTAGGATTGTTTAAACATGACCCACTAGTCTCCCATGCTCATCATGTGGACAAATGACAGTTCTTACTTGGATTCACACTTACACTTACTGTTTATTATTAGGATGTAGATTTAGGTGATGGAGATGAACTTTATATAGATCAAACCAGGAAGCAAGCATCATGCTGACTCAGCTTCTTCAAAGTAAGAAAGAAGCTGTCTTGCCATCAGAGCCTGCACAAGGGAGCTGCTGGATGGGCATTCTGAGTGAAGGTTGGAAAGATATTGTAACTCCATTATTGGTGGCAAAGTAAATTATATGATCTTGATCTTATTCTACCTTAGAAGATAGAATTTGAAAGAAGAAAACCACTATTTAGCACTGCTGAGCTACATGGCTCTGCATACCGAGTTTCATTAGAAACTGGCATAGCATTGTATTAGTTATTTTTCTGTTTAAAACATCATGGCCAAGACAAAGTAAGGAATACAGGGTTAATTTTGACTTGCAGTTCCAGAAGCACAAGAATCCATGGGGCAGCAGGCATGGCTGTAGGAATGGAATAATGAGAGCCCACGTCTTGAACTCCAAACCTGGAACAGAGAAATAACCTGAAATGTCAGGAGTCCTTAAGCTCTCAAATCCAACCTCCAGTGACAGGCCACACTTCTTAAGCCTCCCAGCGCAGTGCCATCAACTGGGAATCAACTGTTTAAATATTGGAGCCTCTTGGGGACATTGTCATTTAAAACTCCAATGGGATAAAACTTGACTGTTAGGTGGGGGACAGGAGTCTGAACAAACTTGGACTTACTCTTCCAGTGTAAGAGGAAACTATAGTTTCAGTTGGACTTTTTCATCCATCGAACAGAACTGATGATGGTTTCTACACTCACAGCATGGTGGAGGACATCACATGAGGTAATTTGTAGAAAGTGTAGGGAGGGAAGCAGAGCCTGGCTGTCCAGCCCTCTGTCCTCACTTTTGTTTTTCCTTTTAAGGATCATATTTCAACTATGAGTGAAACTTACAAAAGCTTTGACTTTTGTTGTAGGTGAAGTAAACTTTCCTAAAGTATATATAATCTAAGAGACAAACCAACCCTACCAAAGGAAACTCTAAAAAAATGCTAAATCCTTTTGTGATTTTTTTTTTTCAAAGCCTGGGAGACTCACTTGACATAGTTCATACCCCATGGTATGCATTTCACATATTGTTTTGTTCAACTCTCACCAATTCTTTTTCAAACCACAAATTTAAATGTCTAGGGGTAATTATATGGCATAGGATCTTCCCATTGAGTTTTCTTATTTTCTTGATGATCAGCTATCAGTGTTTTGATTGTTTTTATCCTGGTAGCTTTTTTTTTTGGACACAGGGATCTTCAAGGTTTTTCTGTGTAGCCCTGTTTATCCTGAAACTTATTCTGTAGACCAGGCTGATCTTGAACTCAAAGATTTGCCTGCCTCTGTCTCCCAAGTACTGGGATTAAAAGTTAGCACCACCATGCCAGGCTATTTTTTGCAGCTATTAGCATATAAAATTGTACATATTTATACATGTTGTATCATATTCAGAGTGTCTATTTTCTCAAACATTTATTATTCCTTTGTGATAAAAAGTTCTTAAAAATATTTCTTCTAGTGAAATAATCCCAGGCCATTCCTCGCTGCCTGGCACACTACCAGCTCACAGTGCTTCTGGCTATTAGATGCACATTGCCCCTGAGAAACCCCTGAGAACAGCTGGGGAGGACCACGAACACAGTCTGACAAGTAAACTGCAAGGAAGCTACAGTCCCACCCAATAGTCTATGGCCTGCCAACCTGCACTGTCATCTATAGGAAGACCAGTTGGATCCCAGGAACCTACAGGAACACATACCACCACAACCTCTGACCCAAGTCCCCAATTGGGACAAAACAGGAAGGGGTGAGCTCTGGGAGACTCACTGAGAACAAACCTCCACACAAAGCCCCATCCAGCCTGGGGAAAGCTACAGATCACCAAGTTATACGACTTCTACACCAAAGTGCCCCTCTTGGCACCACGGCTAGAAGGCACCAGAAACAAACAGCTAAGAACAACCAAATGGCTAAAGGTCAGTGAAAGAACAGAAACAACAAAAGTCAGGGAAATATGACTCTAACAAAATGCAGCTATGCTAGTACAGCAGTACAGCAAGCTCTGACCACTTCACCACAGCTGAAACACATGAAAAGAGGACAAAACTATATTCTGGGAAGTGATAGAGTCCTTTCAAGGAGAATTTAAATCTGTGAAGGAATTCAAAGATTCCACAATTTTACAAGCGAAAACTACAGAGAATACCATTAGAGATCTCCAGGCCAAAGTGGCTCAACTTGAACAGGAAAGAGACAAGGCAACAAGCAAATTGGGGCAGGAAATGTATAAAAACAAATAAAATATTTCAAGACTTGAAACTGGAAATGGAATCAATAAAGAAAACATAGAGATAAGAATGGAAGTGGAGAATAAAGGGAAGAGAACAGGAGCTACAGACATGAGTATCAAAAGTAGGATACAAGAGATGGAAGACAGGATCTCAGGCCTGGAAGATTTGATGGAAGAAATCAGTACAACAACCAAAGAAAATGAGAAAGCTAAAAATGTTCTCACCCATAACATCCAAGAAGTCAAGGACTCAATGAAAAGACAGAACATAAGAATTATAGGTATAGAGGAAAGAGAAGACTCCTGACTCCAAGGTCCAGGAAACATCTTCAACAAACTTAAAGAAGAAAACTTCCAAAGCCTAAAGAAAGAGATGCTAATAATATTCCAAGAGGCTTACAGAACACCAAACAGATTAGATCAGAAAAGAAACTCCTTTTGTCACATAATAATTGAAATTCCAAATGTACAGAACAAAGAAAAAATATTAAAAGCTGTAAGAGAAAAAGGTCAAGTAACATACGTACACTGGCAGACCCATCAGAATTACACCTGACTTCTCCTTAGAAACTTTAAAAGCCAGAAAGGCCTGGGCAGATGTCCTATAAGCCCTGAGAGAACATAGGTGCCCAGCCAGACTACTATACCCAGCAACGCTCTATCAACATAGATGGAGAAAATAAGATATATTCCATGACAAAATCAAATTTAAACAGTATCTGCCCAAAAATCCAGCCCCACAGAAGATCCTAGAAGGAAAATTCCAACCCAGAGAAGATAACTACACCCAAGAAAACAGAGGAAACAAAAACCTCCACTGCAGCTAAACCAAAAGAAACACAGAACCACCACCTACACCAAAATAATAGTAAATAACAATGTTTGGTCACTAATATTCATTAACAACAATGGACTCAACTTCCCAATAAAAATACACAGGCTTACAGATTGGATCCATAAACAAGACCTGACATTTTGCTGCATACAAGAAATGCATCTCACTAACAAAGATAGATGCTATCTCAGAGTAAAGGGCTGGGAAAAGGTTGTCCAAGCAAATGGACCCAGGAAGCAACCTGGAGTAGCCATCTTAATATCAAACAAAATAGACTTCCAACTGAAGTTAATCAAAAAAGATACAGAAGGGCATTACATACTCGTTAAAGGAAATATTCATCAAGGGGACATCTCAATATTGAACACCTATTCACCAAATACAAAGACACCCACATTTGTAAAAGAAACTCTTCTAAAGCTTAAATGGCACATTGATCCCCATACATTAGTAGTGGGAGACTTCAACACCCCACTCACAACAATGGACAGATCATCAAGACAGAAACCAAACAGAGAAATAATGAGTCTAACAGAGGTCATGAACCAAATGGACTTAACAGATATCTACAGAACATTTCACCGAAACACAAAAAAATACACCTTCTTCTCAGCACTGCACGGAACCTTTTCCAAAATTGACCATATAGTCAGACACAAAGATAGCCTCAACAGATATAAGAAAATTGAAATAACCCCTTGTATCTTATCAGACCACCATAGAATAAAGCTGGATTTCAACAACAACAGAAACAACAGAAAGCCTACACTCACATTTAAATTGAACAACTCTTTAGTGAATGACTACTGTATCAGGGAAGAAATAAAGAAGGAAATCAAAAACTTCTTAAGATCCAACGAAAATGAAGGGACAACATACCAGAATCTATGGGACACAATGAAAGCTACAAGGAAAGTTTATAGCACTAAGTGTCTTCAAAAAGAAAATTGTGACAGCTCATATTAGTGAATTAACAGCTAAACTGGGTGAATTGGAAAAAAAAAGAAGCAAACACTCCCAAGAGGAGAAGAAGCCAGGAAATCATCAAACTTAGGGCTAAAATCAACAAATTAGAAACAAAAAGAATGAATGAAACCAAGAGTTGGTTCTTTGAGAAAATCAACACAATAGAGAAAACCTTAGCCAAATTAACTAAAAGGCAGAGGGAAAAAAACCAAATCAACAAAATCAGAAATGAAAAGGGAGAAATAACAACAGACATTGAGGAAATCCAGAGAATCTTGAGGTCCTACTTTTAAACTCTATACTCCTCCAAATTTGAAAACTTAAGTGAAATGGACAATTTTCTTGACAGATTCCACCCACTGAAGTTAAATCAAGATCAGGATAACAGATTAAATAGCCCTATAACCCCTAAGGAAATAAAAACAGTCATTAAAAATCTCCCAACCAAAAAGAGCCCAGGGCCAGATGGCTTCAGCACATAATTCTATCAGACCGCCAAATAAGAGCTAATACCAATACTCTTCAAACTCTTTCATAAAATAGAATCAGAAAGAACACTGCCAAACTCATTCTATGAGGCCCAGTCACCCTGATTCCTAAACCACACAAAGACCCAACAAAGAAAGAGTACTTCAGAACAATCTCCCTCATAAACATAGATGCAAAAATACTTAATAAAATATTGCAAACCGAATCCAAGAACACATCCAAAGTATCATACACCATGATCAAGTAGGCTTCATCCCAGGAATGCAGGAATGGTTCAACATACGAAACTCTATCAACGTAATTCACCATATAAACAAATTGAAATAAAAAAAAACACACATGATAATCTTACTAGAAGCTGAAAAAGCATTTGACAAAATGCAACACCCCTTCATGCTAAAAGTTCTGGAGAGAACGGGCATACAAGGACCATACCTAGAAATAATAAAGGTGATATAAAGCAAGCCAGTAGCCAACATCAAATTAAATGGAGAGAACCTTGAAGCATTTCCTCTAAACTCAGGGACAAGAGAAGGATGCCCACTTTCACCATATTTCTTCAATATAGTACTTGAAGTTCTTGCAAGAGCAATAAGACAGCTAAAGGAGATCAAGGGGATACAAATTGGAAATGAAGAAGTCAAATTTCCCTATTTGCAGATGATATGATAGTATACATAAGCAACCCCAAAAATTCCACCAGAGAACTTTTACAGCTGATAAATACCTTCAGCAAGGTGGCTGGATAAAAAATTAATTCAAAAAAAAAAATCAGAAGCACTTCTTTATACAACAGATAAATGGGCTGAGAAAGAAATCAGAGAAACAATACCCTTCACAATAGCCACAAACAATATAAAATACCTGGGGGTAACTCTAACCAAGCAAGTGAAAGACCTGTATGACAAGAACTTCAAGTCCTTGAAGAAAGAAATTGAAGAGGCCATCTGAAGATAAAAAGATCTCCCATGCTCATAGATAGGTAGGATCAACATAATAAAAATGGCCATCGTACCAAAATCAGTATACAGATTCAATGCAATTCCTATCAAAATACCAACACAATTCTTTATAGACCTGGAAAAAGCTATTCTCAATTTTATATGGAACAACAAAAAACCCAGAATAGCTAAATCAATCCGGTACAATAAAAAAACATCTGGAGGTATCACCATCCCAGATTTGAAGCTATACTACAATAGTAATAAAAACATCATGGTACTTGTATAGAAACAGACCAGTTGATCAATGGAATAGAATTGAAGACCCAGAAATGGACCCACACACCTATGGTCACTTAATATTTGACAAAGAAGTCAAACGGCACAATGGAAAAAGGACAGCATCTTCAACAAATGGTGCTGGTCCAACTGGATGTCCACTTGTAAAAGAATGAAATTAGACCCATACTTATCACCTTGTACAAAACTTAAGTCCAAGTGGATCAAAGACCTTAACATAAGCCCGGTCACACTAAATCTATTAGAAGAGAAAGTGGGAAAAACCCTCGAAATCATTGGCACAGGTGACAACTTCCTGAACAGAACACCAACAGTTCAGGACCTAAGACCAACAATCAATAAATGGGACCTCATGAAACTGAAAAACTTCTGTAAGGCAAAAGGCACTGTCACTTGAACAAAATGGCAGCCTACAGACTGGGAGAAAATCTTCACCAATCCTACATCTGACAAGGGCTAATATACAAAATTTACTGTGAGGTGTCATGTGGGTGCTGGAAATCAAACACAGGTCCTCTGGAAGATCAGCCAGTGCGCTTAATTACTGAGTCATCTCTCCATCCATTTGAAATGTTTTTTTTTAATGATGTATTGGATTTTTGTTGTTTTTAACTAAAATTTGGGTATGTAGGGAGAAAGGAAGTACCTGGAAAGACTTGAGGGAGTTGAGATATGATCAAAATATATTTCAATTTTTAAAATTGTTTTAAATAAATAAATGTGGAAATAAAAAAATATTTCTTCTTGTTGTTTGGAAACAAACATTATATCATATATAGTTACCTTTCTTTGTAACAAAACACCAAAACTCATTCATTATATAAGGCTTAGTACTCATTGCTTACAATCACCAATTTAAAAAGTTATCATTTTTTAGTTATATGTTTATATGTGAATTTATGTGTTCCTCATATGTGCAATTGCCTTGGAGATCAGATGGCATTGGATCCCTGAAATTGGAGGTACAGGTGGCTGTGAGCCACCTGATGTGTGGGTGCTGAAAATTGAATCCTGGTTCTCAATAAGAGCATTAACTTCTGTGCTATCTCTTCAACCGTCAATTTTAGACACAAGTTCCAACAGGGCCAGGAAGTTTTCTGTGACAGAAGAGCCTTCATGTACTTTCATAACACCACGTGCTTTCTCTGTCTGCCATCTCCTATGCCTCCTTCCCATAGCTGAAAGAAGGCAGACCTTTCCTGACCTTTTCCCCAGTCAAGCCAGTTAGCACACAATTAATACCGTGTTATAGTTCTGTCTCATTTCTCCCACTTCCACCGCACAATAGTGTTTCCTGGTTCAGAACAATCTGTATTATCTTACTAACATTTTGAAATCAGTTAGTTGCCTTTAATGTTCTTGATAATTGCGGTAGAATTGCCTTGGCCAGCCTAGATGGGGCTCAGTTGTTTTTCTCCTGAGTAAATTTGTTTTCATATGCACATTTGGAGGCTGTAGGGTTAGTGCTTAAAGGATGAAAATGTATCCTACCAATTTAGACTCAGTAGTACCACAGCAATAAGAACCCAACCACTCAGATCCACTTGAACAGGAGGGTAGGAGCAGCTTGCAGAACCTACCATCTTAATGGACTCACTGAAATGACCGTTGACTACACCTATTCATAGCACTGATGGAATAAATAAATAAGGCTGTTGTCCTGTGGTCTCAGTGTCCATAGAAGTATCTGCCCCTCACACTCATGAGGGGACCCTTTGCTCTACCCAGCTCCACATGGTTGCCAAGTGACAAGTGTTTTAATGGCAGGGTGATGCTCAGACATGTCAGATTCCCCTTTCACTGTGTAGCAGTCAGAAGTGGCAGAAACCTGACAAGAGCCCAGGCTTCCTCTAACCATGGTATAAATTTTCATTTTTTGTCAGGCATCTCCACATGTCTCCCCTGCTTGAGAATGTAAATTTGTGTCTGCTGATTTTGCTGAATCGGTAGCTAGAATGAAACATATCTGAAAGGAATGGACTTTATTTATTTTAACACGGAGTTGATTTAAAGAGTTTATTATCAGAAATGCTGTCCCCCTGCACTTAGGATGATCTATGCCAAGCTGTAGAACAGACTCAGTTTATGTAACTTATTCCATGCTTGGATGACATGCCTGGAGCAGAGATCTCAGGGGACATTTAAGTGTCAACTGTTGGTCTTTGGTGTGGGAAATTCTGTTGCTTTTTATAATGTGCACTAGCCTCTGAATCCTTGTTCCACCCACTCTCCGGCTAGAATTTCCTACAGGTGAAGACATATCTGGGTCATCTGCTTGCATATCTTGCTAATCTATCACAGAAAGTAGGCATGAGCCCAGGAGGAGCCTAGGTATAGACTATAGCTATAGAGGTCCTTTCCAATGAGGACTTAATGACAAGTGTAGGTCTGTAGCCCATGTAGCTGGTTTTCAGTCTGACTCCTTAATCTGAGTGTCGTGGGGTAGGAGCTGACTCACAGGAGTTCTCGGCGACCCTGTCATCTGTAAGAGACTGAATTGTGGGGAACACAATAAAACTTCACTGGGTGTCTGCCAGACACAGCAGAAGCTGTGACAGAGCACTGAAAATACACTGCAGGGGAGGTGGATCTACAGTTAAGAAAACCTGCTGCTCTCCCAGAGGACTGAAGTTCAGTTTCCAAGTATCCATGTTGGGCAGTTCACAAGTGCCTGTGACTACAGCTGCAGGGGATGGGAAGCTCTCTTTAACCTCTGAGGACACCTGCAAACAGGTGCATGTACATATCCACACAGTATACATCAATACAAGTAAATAATAAATAAATGAACCATACTACAGAGACTGGGGCTGTAGTTCAGCCATAGAGCTCTTGACTAGCATGCATAAGTCCTGGTCCAATTACCAGCACAGAAAATAAAACAAGAAATAGAATATACATCAGAGTCCTAAGCTATAGAGAACAGTACAGAACACGTACTGTACTTTTAACATTTTTGGTAGAAGTGCAACATCATGATCCAAAGGTCTTGAACATTTTCTTCATCATGAATTGTGAAACTCTACTCATGAAGAAGCCATCTCCTGTAAATAGGATCACATAGGACTAGGCCTTCTGTGGGTGACTCATTTTACTTAGTGGCATGTCTTCAGGGTTTATCTACTTTGTACTCTGTGTCAGAGTTTCCTTTTTTGCATGGCTGCATAATCTTCTATGGATGCATGAACAACATTTTCTTCATACCGTCATCTGCTGGTGGGCAGTTGTGAATGATGTCACAGTAAGGGCAGCAGAGGTTAAGACAGCTCCTCCAGGTTCTGTTGCTAAATCGGCAAAGCTGATACCACATTTCACAAGCTGTGATGCACAGGAGACCAAAACATTGCTGCTCTGCCTTCAGAGACATGCTGAGTGTAAGGTTCCCATGGTTTTATATTTTATTTAAAACATCTTACTTAAAATCAAGTAGTATTCCCACAAATGATTTAATGATGAAAAAATGCTAGCCACTGAATTCTTTCTAAAATTTGCTTAAAGTCGCTATTTGTGGGGCCATTGATTTCCAAAGTGGAAACTGAGCCTGGGGACACATTTTGATGTTTCGCCCTGAAGCTTCTCCTGGTGGTTTCAATGTATAACTCTCTCCATGCTCTTGGTACCGCCTGAGCTGTGACTTCATTATTGTTCTCCAGGTGGGTCACCTGATGCCTCTCTAATCCTCTAGCCCAAGTGCAAATTGAGGACCACTCCCTGTCACTTCAGGTACACTCCACAATTATCCTTACTGTTTCTACTCACAGAAGGTATTTCATGAGTTTCATACAAATTTGCATAAAGAGGACTCTCCCAATCCAAACCCCTAACCCCCCAAACAAAGTCTTCTGTTGTTCTTAAGAGTTTGCCCATTCAGAACTTCAGAGCTTTCTCTCATTCGTGGTTTAGAGATTTTCCATCCTCTTCATATGTCCATAAAATACCATGAATCCCATCAAAGAATTTGGGTGAAAAACACTTTTCCCAAGTTTTCCCAAAGCAGTAACTGGTACAGGGGTGACAACGGAGATACAGCGCATGTGTTAAGTTGACATGCAAAATGCTTGACTGAAGCTTGGAGAGATCCTTCTCTGATGTTAGCATTCCACAGGACCCACGGCTCTGTCCTCAGAGACTCCAGGCATTTTAAGGGTAGTCCATCATCAAGCTGGACACTCCCAGTTCACCAGCTAACCAATAAACTCCATACCATCTCGAACTTATTAGAAAGCTTACTGCCTCCACTCTCCAACCCCTTCCCTATTGACTACAGGGAGAGTTCACAAAGTGTTAAGGAACCATAAACCTTCAGTCACACTGTAGCACTCTAACTGTGGCCTCAGGGGTCTACAGGCCCTGTATTCCCTCCCTTAGTGCGGTGATTCAGATTGTATTTCCATTCCTTTATGAAAATGTGAAAAGCTGAAGGCAGAGTGGCCAGGCTTTCCATAAGAATAGCCCATTAGGTATGTGGCAGTTGACTTCTAGAGAAGAAGCCTTGACAAGGAGACCAGAAAGAGGTGCTGTGCTTCTTTACTGAGGTGGTGTGGAAGGTAAATCCCTGAACAGAAAGACTCTGTGAAGTTGGAGAACAAACCCAAGCCAGGAGGCCTAGAATGTGTGGGTGCAGCCCGGGGCCTTCTTGTGTATCACCCTTAAAGTCAGGGCTTTGGTTTCAGTTTCTATGAGTTGATCCAAAAGCTTTACCATGGATATTTAGGGGTGGACTACACCATTAACACTCTAAATGGACCCAAATTATGAACTTCCAGGCAATCTATAGTGGTACATCATTTATCCTTCTATGCATTTGTCTTAAGTAAAATATCTAGGAAGTAGGCAAGCAGTTCATCTGACCCACAGTTCACACAAGTGGCCAGACAGTAAGAACTGTAACAGGAGGCATGGACAATAGCTTAACCCATGCATTTGCTTTGATTGTGTGAGGACTTGAGTTCAATCCCAGAACCAGTTTTTTTAAACAAAGACATGATAGGATTCTTATAATCCCAGGTCTGGGAAGGCCAAGATGGGTGTATGTTTGGGACTCTAGCCTATGTGTTAAGTTCCAGATCAGCAAAGAAAGCTTGACTTTAAAATAAAACAGGGTGGTCCCTGAGGAAACACATCTAAGGTTAATCTCTGACCTCCACATGGGCACACACACACATGGGCACACACACACACACACACACACACACACACACACACACACACACACACCTGTGGCTGGTGTGTTCAGGCACATCTTTGTTTTTTCCAGGCTCTGAGAGCTAAAGTTTTGGTTTGCTATAGGTTCCCAATGTGGGTTTCTGTAAGCTGACCATCCCAACCTTGGTCCATTTTATGAAGGAGTAAGGATAGTGTTCTGGTGGAATGAGAAAAGTTCATCTCAGCACACAAGATCCACTGCCCCATGGAGGTGTGTAGGGGTTAGATAAATTAGATTTAGAAAATATATAGGGGTTTCTGATACTGTCTCTTAATTCGGGACATGAAGAGCTTTATCAGCATGAAGTCAGGAAAGACTTAATAGACTGAAAAACAAGGTTGAAGTCAGGAAAAACAGGAAAGACTCAATAGACTTGAAGAAACAAAGTATCTGGCCTGACATTGTTTTCAGCTGCTAAGTGGGCGGAGCCCAAATTAAGCTGAAACAGAGTTCCTCCTATTTAAGGACAGTGCATGGAGCCCAGAAAGAGAAGAGGCCCCTGATGCTAGAGAGCTCCAAGAGTCCTGCTGAAAAAAGGGCTGGCCATTGATGGCCAGCTCTCTCCCTGAAACAGAAAGAAGCCAGTGAGCAAAGAAAGCCTGAGCAAGACACCAAAAGGCCAAGGACTGGA
>CAJQZJ010004687.1:8794550-8832039 GCA_907164525.1 Lophiomys imhausi | reverse complement strand
CAATACCCTGTGTATCCCTCATCCTAATTTTTACTATATATGTTGTGACTGTCTTTTACTTGTCACCATTAAGACCAGATGGGACATCTTAAGGGATTATCCCTTAAGGAATATAGTCTCTAGAACTTCCTTCAGGATCCAGGACCTGGCAGATGCCTGCTTGGTGAATATTATTGAATTACATGATGAAGGATTCCATTAGTAGATTCTTCAGAGAGTACTCAAAATAGGCTAACCAGTGTCACAAACAGTACAGTAGTTTGAAGATAGACTCTAATGGATAGCTCTAGACATTCCTCATTCCAATGCACTGTGAGTTTGTCGGTCTGAATATCAGCAAAGGCTTTGGTATCTCTACTGTGGTTCAGGCATTGAGCTAACAAGTTGATTCTTTTGTATTTGGGCTTCTTTCCCCTGAGGCTTCTTCAATATCCTTACCCATGGAAGCTGATCCCCCTCTGAGGAAAAAACACAAAGTAGTTGGATGAAAGGAACCACAATGCCTTGGAACCTGCACAACTGCATGCTCTAAATGAGCAGATCAGTCATGGCACACTAGGATAGCAGGAGAGAGGGGTATTCTGAACTGAAGATCAGTGGAACTCTCTTCAAGGCCTCTCATCACATCCAGCTAGGTAAGTCTTTTCCTTCTTTGAGAGAGAAATCGGAGTCTTTTTCACTTAGCCACAACCTAGGGGATGATTCCTGAAGAGGAGGGCAAATCTCTTGAAAGCTACACATGTGTTGCTGACAGGCCATCTTTGGCTTATCTTCAATATTACCATCTTTGGCTTATTTTCAGCATTCCGTTGATGTTCTGATGGCCTCCTATATCCCTTGGCAATGTAAATAAGTTGCCACAATATTCCTCTTCAGTGGGTGTTATTTTCCTTGTTGTAAATAATAAGTTAGTGTCAAAACACAGGGGAATTGCTGGAGTGGGGGTTGTATGTCACTGTCAGAAGAAGGATCACAGATCCAGGTATCAGAATTCTGAACTTGCTGCTGGAGTGGGGGCTGTAGGTCACTGTCAGAATAGGGATCACAGATCCAGGTATTGGAATTCTGAACTTGCATTTGAGTTGGACCAGCTCTGGGGCACAGTGAGCTGTAGCACCCATGGGTAGGGTTTCTGATTTCATTGTGATGCTGCCTAGCCTTGTGAGCTCTCCTCAGCCATCATCACACACAACCACTGGCATGCACCCCTACCCCTACCATCTTCCACGGTTTCTGAGAGCCAAGTGTCCCATTCAATACTACCTTTCTGCCTGGCCAACATGGGGCCCTCAGGGGTGTTTTTAGAGTAAGAGCCAAGGTTCCTTCAAAATGGGAAGCTACGATTTTCATTTGGATCTCCTTGCCAATTGTAAATCAGTCATTTTAAGGATGCTTCCCATTCTCGTTTCCCTTCAGGCAGCTCTTATTCCTCTCTGGAAAAAGAAAAGATTTGCTTTATAGCTGACTGCAGGACTGAAATGACATATAAAATAGCAACAGCAGGGAACAAATGTGTCCCTAAAGTGGCAATATGGTGCCTTTTTGTGTGTTTTAAGGCTTTCTGGTGAGAGGCAATTTTTCTTCTCTGGCTTCTTTTTGAATAGTTGTTGAAAATTTAGAAAACAATATTAGGTATGTTCAGTAATGGCGCCTGACCCAAGCTGTTCTTCACTATTAGTGGCAGAGTCACACACACACACACACACACACACACACAGCAACAACAACTACCATTTCTTTGGCCAGTTACTCTGATGATACTTGCAGGGCAAAGCTACAAACTCAATAACCAACATTGTTCTGTTATTAGGACTGTGTATTTTAGTTTAGCACATAATATTTTTCTCACAAAAATCATTTCAGTTCTATGTCATTAATTGAAAAACTGTAGAATAAAATCACATTTTATTTCCTCTTTAATCTTCCTATTTTCTTGTTCTCAGTGTAAGAAGTAGGCATTATGACTGTCAACCCTATTTTCTTTTATTTTTTGTCAAATAGGACAATTCAAACATTTCTTTTCAAACAAAGAACCAAAAAGCCATAACAATGTCTGTATTTCTCCCAACTCCCTGCAGTATCGATAAATCCACAGGGCTGACAGCACAGGGTGGGTTCTACACTGGAGAAAAAGAAAATTGGATCAACAGTGGTGTTCATTACCCTCCATACTGGGAAACAATGCTCCGAAGAGAGGCTATTTCCTGGAGGGAAGACCCTTGTGTGACCCGCTCTCTCACTGCCACCCTGCCTGTATGATGCCGGCATAGCCCACACTTGCCAGCGCAGTCTTAGGCAAGCAGAGGAAGGTTGTTGTTCTCTTTGTTCTGTCTGCTTCCCTTCTTCCCTTCCCACTTCCTGTTGCTCAACCAGTGGCTTCTTTACCTCCATAACCACTACTCATTAATTTTCAGGAGGACTCATCTCTGAAACCCATGGCTCTGCAGGAGCAGGTGGGAGAGGAGGGGTGACCATGTGGCCAGATGTGCATTCACCCCACATGTGATGCAGGAGAATTCCCCACAACACCCAGCAGCTCATCAAGTCCAAAGGAGAATACAATACCCTGGGATGTGTCAGCTGGGTCATGTCATTCAAGGTCAGCTGGTGGCTCCTCTCCGTTTCTAAAAGTTTTTCTGACTTTCGGAAGGCAGGCTGAGGGAGAGCACATGGGAGGCTGGAGGACAGCAGCCTCCTGGGGGATTGGGGAGAGCGTTTGTGTACATAAGAGTAAGACTGGAGGGACAGCACAGTTTATAATCTCCCAGTATCATGGTTTAAGGGGACTAGCAATCATGTGTTTTCCTGCCACAGATCACATCTGTAAGAGAAACTGTTACAGGAGGCAGAGTTCAAAAGGTCAGCCTAGTGATTGACTACATTGGACAGAGAATAACCAGGATGAGCCCTGAGGCTTCACTGGGTGTACTAGTCCTATCCTCCATGATTGTAACCCCATGTGGCAATGCCTTGTGCTTGTAACTTAATATGTATCCTAGAGCCAACGAAGCATAGTAAAGGCTCATTTGATTCTGGCATTTTTGCTTTGACTTGATGGCAGTGGAGGCCAGGGGTGAGGGGTAGCTAGCTCCTGCCTCCTCTTCCTCTTCTTTCTCCTGCTTCTCCTATTTATTTATTTATTTATTTATTTATTTATTTATTTGTTTGTTTGTTTGTTTGTTTGTTTATTCATTCATTCATTCATTCATCATTCATTTATTTATTTGGTTTTTCGAGGCAGGGTTTCTCTGTGTAGCCCTGGCTGTCCTGGACTCACTTTGTAGACCAGGCTGGCCTCAAACTCACAAAGATCCACCTGCCTCTGCCTCCCAAGTGCTGGGATTAAAGGCGTGCGCCACCACCGCCCTACGCTTCTTCTCTTTATTTTCTGCCACTTCTGGGAACATTCTTGCTAATTGGCCAAGCCTGGCTTTGAACTGGAAAGCCTCCTGTAACAGCTTCCCAAATGCTGGAATTGAAGCAGTGTGCCACCATGAGAAACAAGACTCAGTGGAAGGGGAAGATAATGCAGCTGTCAAACGTTGCCTTCTTGCTCTGCTGTGACAGTTAGCTCTCATATCTGTGAAGCTGCCTCAAGGCTGCTGTCTGCACATGTTCTGACTACAGTAATCTCCAGCAGTCAAAGCAAACAGCACAGGGAATCCCTCCCTACAAAGCCAGCCAGGGAAGCTGAAAAGGATGTGAGGCCTGTGTTGTAGGTGTGGGTCTGTTGCTGGCCCAGGCAGGTGTCTTGAAGGAGCTTCTCCAAGTCATACCAAGCAGATGTGCCACTCCTTGGCAGGAAATGAAATATTGGCAATGTTTCTATAAAGGGACAGGTGTATTTTGCAGGTCAGCAGAAAACACAGACAAAGAGACAGAAAAAGTTTCTTTCAGAAGCAGTCTATTTTACTTTTGCAGAATTGTAAGAAAAGCCAATGGCACAATTCACATTAGAGGCCAGAGATAAGGTCGCATTGCCACTTGAGGAGGTCCAGCCCCAGGACAGGAGAAAGCTGGACAGGTACTAGGAGTCACCAGCTATGTACAGAACTTTTTTCCAGTAATATTTTTTCCAATAGTATTTTTATTATTTGGGAATTTCATGTCATGTACCCCAATCACACTTCCCAGTCCTCCCAGGTCTGCTCCCCTACCTTTGTGACCTACCCCCCCCCAAAAAAAAGAAATAAAACAAAAGTCCAACTTGTATTGCCCATACACTCACTGGAACATGGTCAAACTCCCAGTTACCAGCCCCCTAAAGACCAACTGAGCTGTTCCCACCTGCACCCCTCCAGAAGCCTTACGTTGTGGACAGTTCCACTTTAGCATCCTCAACACATTAAGAGTTCTCTTTGATGGTTTTCTGTGTAGACTGTTACTGTTGTGGTGGGGTGGGGCGTGTGAGGAAGTTTGGGTAGAGATTGTCACCAAGGCCTTCTATGTCTATCTATCTCAACTGTGAGTGTGCATCATCTATGCCACTGCAAAAGTAGCTTCCTTGTCCTTTACAGTCAGCGGGAGCATGGATCATGGACTTCTACATGGTGTCTGGTGACAACAGTGACCACTGAGAAGTTCAACGTGGAGCCAACAGAGCATTAAGCCAAACACAGAGCCCTTCTCAGCAGGTCCAAGTGACCTTGGAGCCAGCCCTTCAGCCTATGTAGGAGAGAATTCTCCTGGGGCCCCAGACAGCAAAAGGTCATTACAACACTTTGATTAGTGAGAGCTGCAGGATGCTTGCAGGCACCTAGTTAGCACCACCCAGGGAGCCTCCTCTTAAACAATATGGATTGCCTCCTCCCCCTTCCAATCACCCAGAGCTGGTTCCTGGGGAATTGATATGTTTTCAGTGCTCTAGAGATAGGTCTGGTGTACAGCAGGTGAGAACAGTTCTTTGATTTCTAATCAGCTCAAGGAGCCCCTGGAAGACATTGGCTGTGGTTCTAGAATTGTCCTGGAGGTGGGAAACAAACCATGTGGAGCTTGACAGGTAGCTCGAGCCTATGTAGAGTTCTGGGAATGCAGATAATCTCCTCAGAGATGGCTCCCCAGGAGAAAGAGGAGGAAACAGCCTACAGCAGATGGTCCCTAACCTGCTCCCACCCTGAGAGGTATCCTTGTAATTCCTTCAAAGAAGTCATGCAGCTGGACTGTTCAATGAAGCATCTCAAGTGTTACATTTACTTGAAAGTCATATATAAAAGAGAACAAGAACAACAGAGAATATAGAGTGGCTCTATGTTGACCACACAAAATATTAAAAGAGGCTCACAAGCTGAGGATTGGCAGGCAGCTGAATTAAAGGTTCTCAAAGCCAGACATTCATGTACAAGCGTTAGAACAGGAAAGTAGCCTCCTTGTGCAGATGAAGTGGAAACTCCAAGGAGAGGGAAACCTAGCTTCAAAGCAGGTTTCAGGCCAGCCGTGGAACACAACACTCCCCACGTGCCATCTACATCATTCTACTTCTACCTCAGAAAGCCTGCAGACCCAACAAGTCCTCACTGGTGTGAGAGTTACAGGTGACTTCAAGTTCATCTCCTATGTAAGCAATGGGTCTCTTGATGGTTTAAATGGTCGAATGTGACTTGAATGAAAGCTTTTGTTCGGTTACATCCCTAGAACCTGCCCCGTGTATCTGACTCTTGGTGGAAGCTTAGTAAATATTTGCTGAACTAATGAGTGAGGGAGCAAACAGAGCTGGAGCCTTCACAGGTGTTTGTGTTTTAACAGGGGAATTCCCTAACAATCACAACTAACCTATTAGATAACATTTTTCACCCTCTTAGTTATATTCAGTAAGAAAAGCAATCAGTCATCTTATTCTTCAATAAAAAGCAGACACACAGAAACAGACATTGCAATATAGTTGATAGTCAATAGCTTCTTTTCCTGCCTGTTTTATAATGTTGGGCAACAGGGCATCAGAATGGCTTTCTGGCTGAATCTGGGCAATCCGAACTCTGATCTCCATCAGCCTATGTGCCACCAAGCACCCATCTACAGTGTGACACCTTGTTCTGTAGCCCTGCCTCCATGTTCACCTGCCTGACATGCAGGGCCTTTAAATGATGCAGGAGAAAGATTAGTCCTCTGTGTTAATTTGGGGGAGGGGGCTGAGGGAACAGGCTGATAATAAGCTCTTGCTAAATAATTGGCAGCTTTTCAAACATTCTATGTAGGACAGCCCAGCAAAGCAATGGAGTAAGTCACTACAGAATCAACACTTCAGTTTCTCAGAACAAGACTTTTCCATGATGGACTTTCATGAAAGTGCCAGTGACTACAATGGAGTACAGATCCTAGAAGTCTGGATTGGCACTTTGGGTGGGGTTCAAGCTACATATCAGCTTATATGAGAAGGCCTTGTGCACAGTAGTCCCTGGGGAATACAGGGAAGGCCACAGCAGGTTGTATACAGATGACCACCATTCAGGCACAACGAATAACCAATTGAAAGTCTTTATTCTAGCTGGCTGGGGCCATATTCAGGTTAAGCTGGAGGGATCTTAAAAACAGGCAGTTTTAACAGAGTCTAAGATAAGTTAGCTAGGATATCCTGGCTTTGGATTCCTAGAATAGAGTTGGGTGGTTTTCCATGGGATTCTCCATCAAAGAGATCAAATTCTGTTAAATCTGGAATGGCCTCAGCAAGAACACCAGATAGATGAACCTCTGTACTGTCTTGCCCTGTCACAAGGTTGACTCCATTTTCAGAGGCACAGGAGGGTCCATGCTGAGACATGGTTTCTTGAATTTGAAATGCCTGTAGCCAATGAATGCTTTGTAACAACCAGGAACACTGTTCCTGGCAAGAGCTTAATGGAAAAGAGAAATCAGTTGGGTGGCTTCCTGGCCAGAATGAAAAAAGAAATTGTAAAATAACAATTAAAATACAAATGTACTATACTCGGGTCAACCACCAGACTTCATTGATTATTAGCTAAGAAACAATCAATATTGACCAACCAAAATAGCAATTCTGCATTCCCCTCTAGTATTTTTAATATAAGATAAATTTATTATAGAGAAACTTAGTTTTTTTTCTCTCTCTCTCTGGGGATAGTGAAGATGACTTATGCTGCCAATGGCTGTTTGCTGAGAGGTGAGTTCAGCTGTTTCCAGCAGGTCAGAGACTGGAAAAGGAAACACTTCCACCCCACTAAGCAGATGAGTGCACTGACTATGGGGCCTTGGGATTTTCCTGGGGTGATTAAAGAGTGTCACAGCACTCAGGACCACTGTGCTTGTAGAAGGTGCAAGGCACATATGACCTGAAGGACACCCACTCCAGGGGCATTCCATAGGTGGCCTGACTGGATCCTTATAAGATCCAAGAAAGGATGAATATCTTATTTGATAAACAAAACAGTTTCAGAGGGTTTTAATATTTTTGCTGTGGTCACACAGCTTGTAGGCAGAAGGGTGTGTTAAGAAGAGATGCCTGCTTGTCACCTCTACATTATACTGATTTCCAAAGGCATCATCCATGTAGTGAGAACTGACCATACCGTTCCTTAGACTATGCACCACCTAAGATGCTGTAACCAAGGGTCCATTAACTGGCTGCAACCTCTTGTTGGTGTTTCCCCATCGTGTTGGTAGTTGCTAAAATAGGGCAGTTCTGCAGTTTGTTTTTGCCAATGACATGACAAGCAGTCTTTCCCACCCAAAGCAGAGAGAACAGGAAGCAAGGCATGTAGGTAAATGAAGAACATGAGAAGAGTTTGGAGGCCAACATATCTAGGAGGCTGAGATGGATGCTCCTTCTGGAAAAAGGAAAGCTCCACTCCCCTTATCCCGGGATGTAGGAGGGGCTGGCTGGCTGGGGTCAGTGGGAATCACAAGGTTGGGTAAGGCTTGGGAAATGGCAAGGGTTCTTGTTAATGAGTGAATTAATCCTCAGGCAGTTTGAAGTCCTAGATCGTGGCAGGTGGTCTGCTTACCTCTGCATGATAATGTAGACGAGTAAACATTGCAGCTATGCTCTGCTTCCAAGTCCCTGGGAAACACCATGATTGCCACTGTATTCTAGTTCCCTTTGTGATGATGGTGGTCCCATGTTTCTCCCCAGAGAGGGGCACCATTGTCCCTTTAACTTAAAACTAACAAAAACTATGGACCTTAGTGATATGGGAAAATTAAATAGCTTGCTCAAGTTTCTCTAGGCGGAACTGTAGACCCTTGAATAAAGTCTGCCTCTCTCTCAGGCCCAGGAGATTTACCATACCAGCCCTAAGTTAAAGAGCACAGGCAACATAGCTTTCTCCTGTAATGTAAGCAAGAATATCAGAAAAAGCGATTTGCAGCTGGGTGTGCAAGGCTCTGGTGTGTGACTTTTTTAAAAAATATTTTTATTTATTATGTACACAGTGTTCTGCCTATATGCCTGCAGGCCAGAAGAGGGCACCAGATCTCTTTATAGATGGTTGTGAGCCACCATGTGGTTGCTGGGAATTGAACTCAGGACCTCTGCAAGAATAGTCACTGTTCTTAACCTCTGAGCCACCCCTCCAGCCCATGGTGTGTGACTTCTTAACTGTGGGTTCGGCTAACCTGCTTGCACATCCCAAGACTCGGAAGCCTTCTCTGTAATTTGAAGGGTTCAGTAAAACTGGTTTCCTACTAGAGAAGCAAAGTATAGAAAGCAAGAATCCTTCAAGGTTTCAATTATATAAAAAAGCCTTCCCAGATCCCTAGGAGGCCATGATCTTACCACATCTCCACTCACCCCTGCTCTCTGCAGTTCCTGCCACTCTGGCCCATGAGTAGTTAGAATGAGTTCTCTTCTCTCTTGTTTCAGGAGCTCAGTTTCATTTGCCTGTAGGCAAAATTTCTCTTCCCTGTACTTCTCTACCCAAAACACTTTTCTGTAAAAAAGCTCCCACTGCCTGACATATTGGTAGGATAAATGCCTACCTAAAGGCTCTTATCTCTCTGTGCTGTTTATTTCATGGCTTCTGTGATGGCATTGCATCTGGGAATGCCTCTTCTAGCTACGCTGTAAAGTGGTAATGGCTGAGGCTATGTCTTCTTCTCTCATGATGTGTTTGGTACACAGAAGTGTTAGGTACCATTTGTTTAATGAATGAACAATTAATAGAAAATAATTTCTATTTTTGGCATACTCAGGAGATGGGACAGGAGAATCAAGGCCATCTTCTACTATGTAATGCTCAAGGTCATTGAGCTATATAAGATTTAAAGTTTAATATGAGAAAAATAAAGAATGATAGTGGGGGGTTAAAACAAAAAGATTTATATGATTCACAAGCATGTTCTGATATCAGACCAGGGAACCAGACTCAGTCAATACTTCTATAGTTTTGACACTTCAGAAGAATAGTCAGGTTCAAGGACAGGAATCCAAGTCTTATTTCTGAGGTCCTGGTGACTGGGCAGGTGATTTTCTATATCAGTCATTTAGAAGACTTCTCTTTCCCACACCAAGCTTTGGCGATTTATTGAAAACTCAAACAGCTATTCTTAGTGTGAAATTGTCCCAGAAATCCACTTACTGCTCAGAAACATCTAGAATGGTGAAGCCATCAGAATAGTACACACCAGACTCAGGATGGAACTTGCTCAGAAACATCTAAATTAAACCATCTTCTGCCACTGTACAGTCAAATGATACCCAAATTCTCTTATCTGTAAGCTTTTCCTACTTTCCATTTGAAAATCTCTTGTCTCTGTGTTTTCTTTGCTCTCTGCTCTCAAAAAGTCTCTTAATACCATTAAGTAAACTCTATCTCAGGATTTGTAATTCTTTGGGTATGTGTTATGTGTTATACATAACTTGGATTAAATTCATATTTAGGAATGGATTTTTTTTTTAAAGCAACTGTGTGGCTCACCTCCATCTTGGCTGATGACACCTCATCAGGGTAGAAGCAACCATGTAGCTGGCAGCCATCTTTACTAAGGCTAAAAGAGAGTGCATGCCATGTAACTTTACCACCATCTTGATTAAGATGACCACGTGGTATAAACCAACTAAGATAACATCCATAAGACTTCTTAGTCCTACAGAGTACTCTGCTTATCTCTGTATCTCTGTAACCATAGGGTTTTTTTTTATTCCCTCGCTTGCTTTGAATAATGACATGGAAACATTCATTTCTAATAGCTTTAGCCCTTAGCTTCTGTTGTTCCCAACTAGCTCTTATAACCTATGTTTAATCTATGTCCTGTCACCGTAGTCTCACCCTGGCATCTCCTACCATCACAGATGGCAACTCCTTTGTCTAAGATAACTTCCCAGAGCCCCTCTCTCTGTCGGAAGTCCTGTCTCCTAATCATGACTCAGCTTATTGGTAATTTTTATTAAAACCAATCAGAAGGTGATGGAGAACAATGTTTATAAAATACTGAGACAGGAGATGCTTCATAAAAATAACAATACCATAGCCCAGCCAGTAATCAGACCTACACTGGCACAGAAATTGGCATTTGAAAATACAAGGATAATCTTCACACAAAAAGATTATCCCTATATATCTCCTTTTAGGCTAAGGAGGCAGTAGTAGGTCTCCAAGATATTTTGGATTTGGATTGAATTTTTTGTTCTGAGAGTAAAAGTTTTAGATATAAATATGTTTGATGAATAAGGTATATTTGATAAATAAGGTTTATAAATTCCTAAGGTCTATTTAAGCTAACAGATACTGACTTGAAGATATATATCTAGCCTCTTTGTCTTCATTAACTTTGTTAAGCTTTAGCTATTTCAATAAATGGAGTAATTGAAGAAACTGTGATAGTCTATATAGGTATAGCAGAAAAGAACTAGAAAAATAAGGTTCCAGTTCCTTCGTGGACTGTATTTATTGCTTTGTAGAGTTCCCAGTCTTTCTATGGATTGAATTTATTACTTAAAATTTTATTTTGATGCTAAAGGATCTCCAATGAAATCTTCAATTCAAGATTTTAAGCTTTAAACTTAACAGGGGTAAAAGTATAAAATCCTAATCTTATAAAAGCTACTAACTTGGAAACTGTTAAAGACAATCAAGACATGCAAGTTAATGGTCAATCATCCTATAAATGATGAAACAGTTGAATGTGCTCAGAGCTATGCTGTAGTCATGCTGAGTGGAAATGTAGTTCATTTAACAGAGACAAGCTGTTGGCCTTCTGTATGTTTTCAAGGTTAAGACAGAAGTAAATAACTAAAAACAAGTAAAGTTTGTTTAAAATTGGGTATACTTAATTGATTATGAACTCCATTAAGAGTTTGCTTCAAATGTGACAAAGCCAGCCGTTGGGCAAAGAACTGCCCCACAAGTTACCTACCACAGTTTGGCCCTTCCCAAACTGTGAACACTGTGGAATTTTCTTCCCTACTCTGCCTCACAAAGGCAGCTCACTTTCCCAAGTTCCTCATCCACAGTAAAGTCCCTTGGATCTTCTGGCTCTGTCAACTGGAGGATAATGTGGTCCCATGTGACAGTTGAGGACTTAATGCTTTCATACAGTCCTGAAGACTGAGGACGTCTTCCTCCAGCAAAGCCCTTGTTACCATGGAGGAGCATAGGACAACCATCCAGGTAGTGGGAAATCTCTGTCATAACTTAGTTGATACAGAGATGATTGGATTATACTTTCTACTCTCATTTTTCCTTCTCAGATCTCTGACGATGTTAGTGGCTAGTGTAGCTTCATCAGTTTAACAACAGCAAAAACACAGCTTCCTCTCCCCCCCTTTGCTGCAGCCACCTGGCTAGTCCATTTCATATGGAAAAATCAGACTTTGATTTTTTTTTCTTTTAGAACTTCAAGGTAACCTGCTGAGAAAGGCAGAATAAATATGGAAAGAGATAAACTCACAAAACATAACTCTTTTATTTAAAGATCTCAGTAATCAACTACTGAGTCTCCTGACAAATGATTGGATAGAAAAAGAAATGGTTTGAAGTTTATATAAGTTGTGAGTGTCTAAGAAAGTAATCTAAGGTATCTAAATGCAAGTTGTAAAGGTATGAACATGGAAAAGCTGAAATAAGTTGTGAGGATCTAAAAAAGTGATTAATGACACATAAATACAAGTCATAAAGGTGAGGAAGGGATTTAAGGAATGTGAAAAATGAGAAATGTTCCGGACTTCCTTCCCTTTCTATGCTATTGTTACACAAAGACTTCAAAAGTTCAGACTTTTAACAATAATCAGTGGTGTTCTGAGAAGCTGGTAATCTAGACCTGGTAAAGCACTGGCTATTATAATCATCATCATGGCTCAAAAATGTAAATTTCTTTTGATTGTTTTCTAAGTAAAGACTTAAAAGTGCTTCTCATTGAGCTGAAAACTTCTATGTCCAATCCATGTATCCAGCCCTCTGTACAGAGGAAAGAATATTCAAGCTTTTAACCCAAAAAAACTTTTGCTATGAGCCAAAGATTAGTCTACTCCAGCTGTTTATAGATACTTAACTGCTTGTTCTACAATGTGGATCTCAGTACAGATTACAAATAGTATAATGCTAATATGTCTCAAATTTATATCTCATTTTGTAAACTTAAATAATTCATATACCTTTCAGGGTGTCATGACTTGGATCCACCTGTCACAGCTCAAATGGAATCCAGATAAGTGCTCCAATCAACAGCTTGAGATATCCCACCTACTGCCTACCCCCTAGGGTAGGATCTCACTCTCCTTCCCTGGTCTTGGAAACCCTCCCTTCCCCCAACTTCCAAGACCACAGACCTGGAAGTTTCAAGTGTGCACACAAGATCCTTAACTTCACTACCCTCTGTCCCTAGTCTGTATTTGTCCCAGCAGATTTTCAGTCAACTGCAGACTGCAAACTATAGTGAGAATTTTGGTTTCTTAAAAAACCCAGTTATGTTACATGAAAATGTTTTTGTTTTAATCCCAGGTGTGGGATATGGGGCTGCTTCAGATTGCCCACAGTGGCTAACTATAATTTGTCTCATGCTCTGGCAGGGGTGTAATTCTTCCAGCTGAAGGTAATTTACATTTGGAATTCTGGGGACTCTTAAGAGGGTGTAAATGCTAGAGCCCCAAGAGGCTGGAGAGGCTGGGGCAGCTAATGCTGGTTTCCTGTTGCTGCTTTTGCTGTTTGCTAGATTGTTGGCTGTTGCTTGGAGATATCCAGACGATGAAGATTGGTCTTGCCCCGAGGAACTTGAAGCCCCTAATCACCAGGAAGTAGTCTAAAGAGATCTACGTTTCCCTACCCCTCTAACCTAGTGTTGGGGGGTTGGAAGGGATTGAATGGAGAAGGCTGGTAGATATAAGAACCCAATAAAGTAGCCAAAAAGCACAGTTACATCAAACTTCTCCAAAGCTACCAGGTCTTGGTGATCTTGTGGAGCTAGTGAGCACTGAACTTATCTAATGTAAACTAGGTGCTTCTAATGAATTTCTGACAGGCCTAAGCCCCTTCCTTGAGCCAGCACTCCAGGCTGCTCTGCTCCAATGTGGCCTGTACTTTGCTAGCTGCAGATGGTCCTGCAGAACCTTGGCAGCAATCTAAACAGAGGGTTTCCATTCTGTCCTCCTCTCATCCTTCTCAGTCTTTGATCAGCATTCCAGCCTTCCTAGGCCCTGAAAATGATGGCTGAGCTTCAGCTAAGTAGCAGTTACAGAGGAAATAATGTTGCCTCTTTTCACCAATGAAAGTCTGGGAAGTCAAGTCCAAAGGAAGCTCTTCTCTCCCAAATTCTGTTACCCGCTCCCTTGTACCAAAGGAGCCATTGTTCATCTCTGTCAGGAGAGACAAAGACTGTCTCTGGGTTATACCTGTTAACATATGTACATTCTGACCTCCAGGATATCTCCGTATCACAACTACCTGTGGCTCTTCTCACCCCTCCTCCTATCCTACACTTCTCCATCTCATGGGCTTCCCTGCCCCAGCTTCTCATCCCCATACAACCCTGCCCTTTTGGTGCTGGACTCTCTTGGTTCTCTCTCTTTTGTCTTCCTCTCTTGTTCCTTTTTCTTTCGACCATGTATTTTGGTCATCTCTCTCTCTCTCTCTCTCTCTCTCTCTCTCTCTCTCTCTCTCTCTTCCATTCTTGCCCCCTGCCACAGCTAAGTCCAGTCTCCTGGCCATGTTCAATGTACACCTTTCTCTCCCTGCTCTGGACTCTGACTGGGCTACTCCTCCGATCTTTAATGAAAACTTTTCCCTCAACCATACTGTGGAACAGTCATGTCCTCAGTGTGTACATCAGATGTAAAAAGCCTCAGTTTACACAAAACCTAGTTGTTGAACATGGCTATCACTCATATGTGTCAATTAAACAGGGCCTCAGAGTGTCCCGACAATTTGTGAAGCGTCTCTGCATGAAGTTAACATTTGCATAAGTGGACCTGCCGAGTAAAGCAGATTGTCCTTTTTGATGTGAATAGGCCCTATCTAGTAATATCTGGGGTCTGAGAAGCACAAAAAGTTGAACCCTCCTATAAATAGTATCAATTTCCTTAGAGCTGTGACATCTGTTCCTTTTTAAGATTTATTATTTTAAGTGTGTGTGTGTGTGTGTGTGTGTGTGTGTGTGTGTGTGTGCACGCACACATGGACATGAGCTCATGCTATGGCCTGTATGTTGAGGTCAGAAGACAGTATGTGGAAGCTCAGTTTTTTTCCTGTGTCTTGTGGTTCCCAGGGATTGAAGGGACATTTGTTCTTCCCCTAGGATTCAGGATTATCTATCTTCAGAGTAGAACTACACCATTTTCTCTCAGCTTAATATAGACTGAGAATTATCAAACTCCATTGTTATATAAACCAAGTCTTTATCATACACACACACACACACACACACACACACACACACACACACACACACTCCCCACTGCTTCTGTTTCTTTAGAGAATAGACCCCAAATAATACAGTATAAGCAGCCACTGAATTAAGTGTTTCTGTTTATGTTTGCAACAAATGCCTTTTGAAGTATTTAGCTGTGAACACTGTTTTCACATTAGACTCTGCTAAACTGTTAAAAAAAAATCCAGTAACATTGCCCAGAAATCAGTTAAATTATGCTTCTTAATTGAAGCGTTAGGACCTATGACTCTATTAACTGTAGATTTATTTTGCTCCAAGTATCTAGAGTGGTGTTCCTTACAAATTACAACTTGCATTCATTTCTTAACTTGCAGAAATACAGCTACCCCAATAGTACTAATCAACAAAAGGTAATTCTTAAATTATGCCTTAGAGCAAACACTTCAGATTCATGAAAAATGAGGAGATACAGCCACCATCATGATTGCCATAAATTATGTATAAGGTTAATTCATCTCTCCTAAAATATCCCACAATGCTTAAATATCTTGATCAATCTACACATGTGTATCTTTACTGCTTCTGTGTTGGATTAAGTCATGATGGCTGAATGATACACTTGGCTGCATAGGTAAGTTTGTGTGCCTTGGATTTTCATGTGTTCATCTGCGCACTTCAGGATCACCTGTATCAGATATGGAGGAGAGAGTTCGTCCCTGTACTCTGAATCCCTAATACTAAACTGTGGGCTATGAACCTCATTCTGTCTCATTCTTTGGCAAAGCCCAGTGTTTTTCTTGCAGGCACCTAACTTTCTGCCTGTGAAACAAAAGCAATACCACAGACTCTTCTACAGCCTTCTGCTTCCCTGCCCCACGTGCCTCAGCCTCTCACTGTCCAACTCATTTACAGTGTTGCTGCCACACGGTCTCTCCATCATCTTATGCAGGCCTGTAGCCCTGATCGAATACTTGGTATCTAGACGGACAGGAGCAAAGATAGCCAGCCAAGCTGTCAATTGTCACATGTTCTGTCAGAATTTTGGGCACTTCTAGAGGTTGGAACGACCTGTCATTTCTGTGTGAACTCTTTGAAGATGGCATTTCCAATTATCATGTAGTGGTCAATGCCACATTCTTTGTTCCTTATGACTGATCTGAATACACTTTTCTATTGCCCTTCACCTACTGTCCTAGCTACATGCTAAGTGGCCTCTTATTTTGCCTTCTGACTACAGTCAGTACAGTCAGACTTGTTGTGACAGTCTGTGGACTATGCTAGAAAAGGCCACGGGTAGAAGAACCACCAACGTCTGTTAAAGAGTTCAATAGTCAATGCGCCACTTTTTTTTTTTATTAAATACTTTATTTTTTTCTTCAAGTTACATCTCAGTCACAAACCCTTCCCAATTCCCCCTTCCTGTCCCACCCTTCCACCCTCTTCCCCCCAACAGCTTCCCCTTTCAGTCCAACAAATGGTTCCTTCTCTAATAACAGTAAATACTATACAAAACAACAGAAATAAATATGCCACATTTATGAGTGTTAAATGGCCCAGTATACCTTCCCAATGTCCAGTTTATACATATTTGGCCCCTGACTTTAACATTCTACCATCTAACCATCTCCATGAATTTAAAGTTCTATAACTGACTTAGCTTTCATACTAACTTGCATCACTATTATAACCATCTTCTTAGATCTAGAACGCCCTCTTGATTCCTAAACAACTCAAAATTTAACTATGAGACTCTAGCTATCTATTCTTCAACCACCTCAGAGAGCTGAGAGGGATAAATATATCTGATTATATAGGAAGTGCAGGGCCAGCAGCTTCCAAAACTAAGAAAGGACATACCAATGACTGCCTGGACAGTTCCCCTTTTCTCTCCACACATTCTAGCATCAGTCTTCAGCCTTTTGGTTCTGTTTCTCTGACAGACATTGATTGTAGAGCAGGGATTATGAAGGACTTACCTACCCTGTCTTGGCAGAGCTAGGCTGTCGACTTCCCTGCTACCAAGTTTTGTCCTTTTTGGACAGCAGTCTGTCTGCAATGCGCCACTTCTAATTACCCCAAACTGCTATTCCTCAAAAACTGACAGTGAGTGTCTAAGACATGGCTGTATGTCAATAAAATTTCTAATGCCACCATTTAACCTAACACTGAATTTAGTAGTGACAGCCACTCAGTCATCTAAATGAGCTATATATTAGTCTAATAAATTGTTGAAATAAAATCTTGTTATGTTTTAAGTTAGTTCAAAAGTATGTGGACATGGTGGGAGACTTGATGGAAAGTATTCTGCTTTGAAAGTCATCCCAGTAAATATCATCTGTCCCCCTCTTTCATTCTCTGTTTTTTTCTCTCTCTCTCCCTCCTCTCTTCTCTTTTACTTTTTGAGCAAAACAATATAAAAGAATTTGAAGACCACATGTCATTTTTTTTATCAGATCGAAAATAAAATCATGAGAAAATTTCCTTTCTAGGGTCACACTTTATACCATCAGTGGTGGTGTTGGGCCCAGGGCATGCCTATTCTTTGATAATGTCCTGTAGACAAATTTTAAGTTAGATTAATTTACTGATCTTTGTTATTTTGAGACACAGAAATGGGTGTCTAAGATAACAAAGATACACTTTGTAATATATGCTGGGTCTGCTGAAAGTTCCATAGGTCCTGGGCAAGAACACACACACACAGTGAATGCAAAGGTGGGAGGCAAACTCATCACGCAGCAACACCCTCAGAGAAGGCTTCTATGCAGGATGGAGACAAAAATTTTATAGCGATTGTCCTGCAGTCTAATTCTTTGGGCTAAGTCAATATGTATGTTTTATAGAGGGCAATTAAATCATTTTTTGATTTGTTTTCAAAGGGTAAATTAATAACTCACACCACCCCCAGCAAAAGACAGAGACTCAGTGTGCTTGTATCTCTGTGTACCTGCTTACATAAAGGATCATCCACACATTAAGGTCACCTGCCATCTGCCCATTAGTGAATCATCCCCACATTAAGAGTCTCTCCATACCTGATCTTTCTAATGCTGGTAGGCAACTTTGACCTTCAATTTCTTGCCATGTGAATAACATTGCAAGAACAATGTAATCATCTTTTCTATTTGCGGCACTAAGACAGCCAACAGTGTTTGATACAATCAGCATGTGTCTTGATAGGGAAGGCACATGGTGACAAGCCTAACTGAATGTAGTTATTCGGCTGTCATGAAATGCACCTTATGGTGATAAACTTCCACCATAAAATTGGAAGACTATCACATAAACATGTTTCACGAAGAGATACACTAACAGAATTCACTGCCGGGTGATTGTTGGAAAACAGTGCTGTATTTATTGTGCCGCTGTGTTTACAGTGTGTGTCAGTGCTCCAAAGCTCATTACGTTTTACAATGAAGTAATTACTGGGTGCTAATTTCTTTATTCTGGCCAACAATTTTACCTAATTAGTGAACAATACATTGAAACAATTAGATTAAGAAAATGTGGATGGACATAGCAGGCAGACTGATTTTTCCACTTACAGACTCATTGGGGGATTTATACTTTTTTTAAAATTTTCATGGTAAATTGCTTCTTCCTGCCCCCAGTTCTCTTTTTACCTGTCCCAGTTGTCTTCTCTCTCCTTTTCTGTCTCCTCTTCTCTCCTCTGCCCCCTTCACACACACCTCCCTCTGCCCCACTGTTTTAGTGAGTGATAAAATAATGAATGTGTTAATGGAGTGGCTGAAGGACCTGTGACACATTGCTGAGGCTGGGAATATAATCGTCTAGCGAAACACTTATATAGCCCCTAAACTGAGAATATAAAATTTACTTCAAGACATCTGCCCTTAAGTTTTATGATCACTCAGGGAATGGAGCTCATAACCTGGTGCCTACTGTCTGGCTACAAGGACAGAATGAGGAGCCTCTGGGAATCTGCATAAAGAATCCGGCCTCCTTGATCATACTGAAGGAGGGCTTGGAGATGGAGCTAGTCTGTGTTTTTCTGTCACAGTTGCTACTACACACCTGGATTTTATCCTTTATGTTCTAATGGATTTATACTTTGAGGCCTTTTAGCCCCATGCACAATCACGACAGATAGTATTTTTGAAAGAGAAGATTTTCAGGAGAGCGCAGATTCTGAGGGGCTGCAGAAGCCAACCCAGTCATCCCACCACACCTGGTCACTGCCATGAGCAGTGGGTCTCACCTGCAATGTCCTTGGGAGCCTCTAAGAGGGTAGCCAAACCTGGTGTTGTGACATATAGCTCTTAATCTAAGGTAACTACAAGAATTAAAAAAACAAAACAAACAAAAACTACTAGACAGGAAAAGGAATGGCTAGAGGGAAGGCAGAGGACTCAGGAAAAGAACAAAAAACGAGAAAGACACAGCTGGGGGATGCTAATCAAATGAGCAGCCTGGGGCTGGGCTAGCTGACAAGGCAGGTTTTAAAGCAAAGTCACTGCTAGGAACATACAAGACCCAAATTATATTAAGAGTCCAATCCAGCATATCACCATCATGAATGTGCGGGAATTTATTGCACAGCCTTAAAACATGGGAAACAATCAGCAACCATCACTTGGAAGTTATGAATTATGATTATGGGAGATTGAAGGATATAGGCAAGTAAGAAGGTTTAAAAACATTTCATGATGACCTTTGGTAAGATCGTGTTTCTGTAATGTGACAGTTTACGATTCCTACATCACTGAGACAATGCAGGCCACCTGGTCCATGGAGCTTGGGTAAGGTCATTGTCAGGAATATGAAGCTACATACTTGTCTTTCCATCTGCTCAGCCACACATCTGTATTCAATGGCACTAAGTATGAAATAGAATGTTGAGTACATGATTAAGGGTTAGCCTTATTATATCACATGAATGTGTTTATTACTCAGATGCATGTGATAACAGTTTCTGGAAGCACTGAGGACAGCAAGTCCCTGTCCCTGGCCTTTCCAACAGTGTGATCTGCGTCTCCTTGTTTCCTTCTACCCCAGTGTCTTCCGCGTTAGTACAGGACAACAAATAGGTAGGTAAGTTGGTGGTGGCTGTTTGTATGTATAATCCTTTCTGATCAAAATACTTCAATTGATGAACACTCACTGAACGTGCACAGTGTGTAAGGAACTATGTCTGTGTTTTGCTCTTTATTTGTTAATCTCCACAATAAATACATTTATGTTCATTATACATATGTGGAAATCTTAGAATATGAGAAAGACTAAATATCATTGAGACCACACATACACATACGTGTGTGTGTGTGTGTGTGTGTGTGTGTGTGTGTGTGTGTGTGCACGCAGTGGATCTAGGATGAAATCCTTTCTTGTAAAATCTCTGCTCTTGGCAAGGGAAACAGTGACTCTCGCTCTGCAGTCTTAACACTTCCCTGGCTTTTTTGGTTGTGAGCCTAGCCTACAGCTGAGCCATCTCTCCAGCCCTTCCCTGACTTTTTAAATGAAAAAATATTTGTTAAATTTTTCTTTGAAAATTTTACACAAGTATACAATAAAGTATGTTTACTCTCACTTCTATCCATTATTATCATTGTTTTCTCCTCCCTACAGGTGGTTGCCCACATTCACATCGTCTCTGACACTTGAGAATTATTCATTTCTTAAACTTTGTCAGCTGTTCCCTTGAAGTACACTGGGTTTACTATGTTCATTCTCCTGGGTCTGAGTATAGCTAAGGGCACAGCAGAGAGTTCCTGCCTTCATTGAGCTTATGTTCAAAGACAAAAAACAAAAACAAAAAAAAACACACAAAAAAACCAACAACAACAAATAATTAAGAATAGTACAAATACAAAACTGCACATGCTTCTTCTATAAGACAGGCCTTATGAATGTACTATGAAATACTATGAATAGCAATAAGCCAGGACTGTCTTCTACAAGACAGACCTTATGAATGTACTTAAGGAGTACTATGAATAGCAATAAGCCAGAGTTAGAGGATGCAGTATAACCAGGTGTGTTTGCAGCCAAGGTGTAGGGAAGTCTTTTTGGAAGGAATTAACGAGGCTGTCATGGGAAAAAGAATTAGGAGAGAAGCATGGGGCATGGGAAAAAGGGGACATTCTTGCTGATTTAAGAACAGAAGGGCTGAGTCTGTGTCACAGGGAGAGTGGAGGAAGGTGAAACAATAGGGAGGGTGACATGGGTCTGGGCAATCTTTATACATTGGTGAAGTTTGGAAATGACTAGAAGCTAATAAAGTATGAAGCAATGGAGAGGAATCCCTTCAGTTATCAAATACCAGCTTTAGAATGGATGCATTGAAGCGAAGCCTGACCAATCACATTGGTGTTGGCATAATTAAGGAGATGGCTTAAGCTGAAGTTGTCACATACCATATACAGATAAAGAGTCAATAGGTTTTCTTATTAAAGTTACTTTTCACAGATTAAGTGTGTGTGTATCAGCTTCTTTGTGTAATCCTGACCCCTAACTCTAATGGTACATTCAGAAAGGGAGCTTTAGAGAGGAAATTAGGTCACAAGGATGGAGACCTCAAGAATGGGATTAATGCCCTCATTGTAGGATCCCCGGAGACTCTGTAAAGAAGAGCGCCCTTGGTCTACCATGTGAGGACACTGAAAAAAAAAGTCATCAATGAAGTAAGAAGTGAGCCTCCATCCCAAAACATCTGCGGGCACTTAGGACTCTCAACATCCAGCAAGAAATAAATTAGCTTCTTTGTCAAAAATTAAGTGACCCTAGGTGTGTGGGTTCATTTCTGGGTCTTCAATTCGATTCCATTGATCTACTGGTCTGTTTCTATACCAGTACCATGCTGTTTTTATCACTATTGCTCTGTAGTACAGCTTGAAATCTGGGATGGTGATACCTCCAGATGTTTTTTTTTTTTTTTTATTGTATAGGATTGATTTACCTATTCTGGGCTTTTTGTTACTCCATATGAATTTGAGAATTACTTTTTCCAGGTCTACAAAGAATTGTGGTGGTATTTTAATAGGAATTGCATTGAATTTGTTTATTGCTTTTGGCATGGTGACCATTTTTATTATGTTGATCCTACCTATTCATGAGCATGGGAGATCTTTACATCTTCTGATGACCTCTTCAATTTCTTTCTTCAAGGACTTGAAGTTCTTGCCCTACAGGTCTTTCACTTGCTTGGTTAGGTATTTAATATTGTTTGTGGCTATTGTGAAGGTTGTTGTTTCCCTAATTTTTTTCTCAGCCCATTTATTTTTCATCCAAATGATTCCTCATCAAATCACAAGGAAGTTTCCTCATCTATGTTCATAGCAGCCTTATTTGTAATAGCTAAAAACTGGAAACAACCCAGATATGCCTCAACTGAGGAATGGATTAAAAAAAAAACTGTGGTACATACACACAATGGAATACTACTCAGCCATCAGAAACAACGAAATCATGCAATTTGCAGCCAAATTGATGGGACTAGAGAAGCTCATCCTGAGTTAGCTAACCCAGACTCAGAAGGATACACATGGCATCTATTCACTTATAGTTGGACTTTAGCCAGATAGTACAGGATAACTATACTACACAACCAATGCACCAAAGGGAACATGAACATAGACTTTGTTTCCTGTCAATGAGACACTTTTCCCCAGTGGTGCTGCCTTGTAGGCCCCCAGTGTATGAGGAGGCTCTTGGCCCTCATATGACTGCTGAACTTGGGTGGGGGACTGATATGTAGGGACACTCCACTCTAGAGGAGTGGGATGGAAGGGATAGGGGGTAGAGGGTGGGAGGGTGGGACTGGGAAGAGTGGAAAGAGGACACTGTGATGTAGGTGTAACCTGAAGTAATAAATGAATATTTTAAAAAATTAAAAAGAAATAAATTTGTTCATGAGCCACCTCCCCCATTGTGTTTTTGTTCTCATAACCTAAACTGATTAGGATGGCCATTGGTATACAAGGAAGCATACTGTTCTAAAATATACCAAAGTGTGGGAACGTTGTAACTGGGCTAGAAACTGGGAGGACTTGGACGAACAAGGTTCTGTAGTACTTCTTCCTGTTTGGTTCAGATGGTCCACATGCATTCCCCTCTGACCCAGAAACCAGGACCATGGGAGTCCAGTGTAGACTCTCCCAAGGGAAGCCACTGGGATGGACCTGCCCAGAGACACCATGCCCTGACCCCAGACCAGTAGAGATGGCAACAACCAGTTAAGTACTTATAGTTGTGATAACAAATATGCTTAACTATGAATTAGAGAAGGTCACTTGGGACTGCTCTGTATCCCATTTAGCAGAATAAAATGAATTATAAGCATTTGAACATGTGTGCTAATTCCAAAAAAGAAAAAAAAAAGAAAGAAAGAAGAAAGTATAAATCCACCTGCTGCTGCTGGAGGTTATAACTGTTTTATGGGAGGGGATAGAAAGCACTTGGGGATTCAGCTACTTGCAGTCTGTGAGTGTTGTCTAATCCACTAGAAAACAAACCAACTAAAAAGAACACAGAATCCAGTGGAATCCCTGTTCCATATTGCACACAAAGGAATATTTTTGTGCATTCATTGGGCTTGTTCCACCAGGGCCAACTGCTAATGGAGTAGAAACCTTTGCTGACCTCCTCAACTGACATCAGTAGGAAAAAGACAGACACTCCTGTAGATGTATAAGGTCACAGCTGCCATCTCCATTTTCTTGCACATTTTAGCCCCAAAACTTTTCCTGACAGAAACTCCTTGGGTTTGTCAACCTAAGGAGGTAAGGGTCGCCAAAGTTAGAACTAACACTTAACTTGAGAAATCCAAGTTATACTTCAGTCAAAACCTAAAATTAGTTTTGCTAGTTTCTGATCTTGGATAAAATTATGAAATGTGTTGAGTTATCAAATCACATATGTAAAAGCCATATCATGATGGCCAGTGGCCTGAGGCTTAAGTCAAATTAGTGTTCAGAGTGCCAGGCATATCAATATATGGCTGACAATGGCTGTTATTCTCTTTAGGAGGCAATCTTGCTAGCATAATAGTGGGTGGTGGCAGGTGGACAATGAGTTTTCAGAACTCCTGGTTGTTCGCACTGGAGGTAAAAAGTCCAATTAGGTAAAAAGTCAGCTTGATTTGGTGTTAGAAGATTGTGCTTCTTCTCTAGCCAGTGAACCTCCCGAGATGAAGAAGCAGTCTTTGGATGAGCTGTCTTTTGAATGACATGGCAGTTAAGGTGGTCTTGTGGGATTGCTCCCAGAAGCTGAGACTAGATTCCCTCCATCCTGAAGGAAGAACACATAATTTACCACATGGCTCCCACATGAAGCGAAAATGTTATTTGAAGAACAGTAGAAACTTCTATCTTCTAACCTCAAGATTCCTGATTCAAGAATCTCTCATTTCTACTCAGCCTCTTACCCGTTGTTTCCAGTACATTCTATTCCACAATAAATACTTCATAGCTCCTTATCATCCTTCTTTGGAACAGCTCTTCCTCAGCACACTGGGGACCAGGATCTCCTTGGGTATCATGTAAAGGTTTAAGTAAGTTGTTAATGACCAGCTACTGTTATGCAAAATCAAACAGTCCCCTCAAATGGAAAAATAGGCCCAATGCTAAGCACCTCATTTCAGCTCTGGAACACAACAGGTACGGGAAGACTGAGAAGGGACAGGGAAAGAAAATATATTTATATGGCATACTGGGTAATGGTTTTGAGTCCTCAAATTATCAATTCCCCGCCCCCAGATCCCAGCATGTTTCTTTTGATGTCGTATAATGATAATTTCAGGGTAGATTCACAGTGCATTGACTAAGAACTACTTAATGTGTTCAGACCTTTAATATGTCTGGCTGGCAAATTGCAATTTGTCAAGTTTTTCTTTCATTTGGAGTATGACCTAAAACAAACCATTCTTGAAATACTGCCCATGCTTTGCTGCCACTGAGTGTTCCACAGGCTTCTGATGGCAGCCAGGAGCAAAAGAATCTTTCTCCTAGTTGTAGCTCGCAAGAGCCATTCCCCAAGAATAACCAAGAGTCAAGATGCAATGGCAATTAGATGATGTCTGTGTTCCTTTTTATCACTGGCTGCTCTATCATAGGTACTCTGACTCCTTCCCATTTCAGATGTGGGGTGCCTAGGGTCCCTCACTGTTGGGCCATCTGAAGAAGCTGTAGCATCCCCAGGTGGCCTTCGTAAATCCTGTTTATACCTTTGTAAATTTTTTCCTTAAAGGCTTCTCAATTGTTTCATTAGTTCTCCTGGGTGCTGGCATGCACCCACCAACTACTGTCTACTTGGGACCTGGTACTGCTTTGCACAGGGAGCATGTCAGCTGTACATAATCATTTCTTTCTGATACCATGGGCTGACATCCACATTTAAAATTCCTGGAGCAAATAGAGTCATTTTTTTCCTCATCTTATGACAATGCACTATCCCTCCCCACCGGTTTCTCTTCTTAAGCAAGAGCTATCATTGGTGGGGGAGCTTTCAGTTTATCCCAGGTCTGGAGTTGGAGGATGACTTCCAGAAAGCATGACAAATACAGAGGAATGTCAAGCTGTGCAGCCTCAATGGGCTGAGATTTCTAAAACCTTCTTCAAGGGAGACTTTGAAGTGCCTTATTCAAAGACAGCCAAAGCCTTTATCATGCAGGAGGATGGAAGGTCCAGTGTGGGCTGGTAATTAGAACAGAGATAGGCCTTCACCATTTATGCAGAATAAGGTACCAAGGCTGGAATGTGCCCTGTGCCCAGATGAGATTGCACAAAAGTCTCTGCCTCATTCCTGGAATTTATAACAACATCAACTGTACTTTTATGAGATATGGCATCATTTTTTAAAAAGACTTGGAACCTTATAGAGCTATTCAAATAACCATTGAGTCATTTGAACTGAAATAGGAATGGGTTCAAACTGGCAGTTCATAAATTAGAGGTGCTGTTGTTTCAAGGAGATTGCATGAATGCTGCAAGAGCCTGGAGCTCTTGTTTTCTAATAGTTGTGCTCATAGTCATAGAGAATCAATGGGGGGAACAGGCAGGATTTAACCTTCAATTTGACTTTAGAGGTTAATTAGAAGCTGAAAGGTACACAAAGCATACTTTGAGTAGGAATATATATGAATATATATATATGTGTGTGTATATCCTTATTTTTTTAATCAATTAAACTTTAGTTTTGACTCAAACTACATGAAGGGGTTGAGGGTAAGAAGCTATCAAGGTGGGCCATTAAAGAATGTCTACTTAAACATGAAAACATGATGCAGCTTGGTAAGCTCTCAGGGGAGAATGTGAGGAATCATGGACCACAGAGTTCTAACTGGCACTAGGCAGTGTGGCTTGGGCAAAGTCAACGGAGACTATCAGAAGATGTGTTAGAATGACTTCTTACAGGACAGGATTCAGTGTCACGGGCCATCAGAGCAGAGCAGGAAGATCCCAGAAAAGGGATCGAGAACTTAGTCTTGTGAGGAAGCCAGAACAGTCCAGAGAACTTGAGAAGATTCTGCAGGGCTCAGGGTGAGCTTTCTGGGGTGTCATGGCAGAAAGTGAGGCTTGGTTCTGGGCTTTAGGGAACATTAATTCTGGACTTTAGTCTCAAAGCCAGTAGGCCTGAGTCTTTGGCAGGATAGTCAATTACCAGAGCTGTTAAAAATTCTGACTATTGGTCCTAAACTTGGATATTTTTTTCCCAGAATGTCTGGGATGAAATTAAGACATTTACATTTGTAGAAGAAACTTGAGATCATAGTGGTTTGGTTTGGATATGAAATGTCCTCCAAATGGCCAATGTGCTGAGGGTCTGTCTCTAGCTGGTAATGCTATTGAGGTGATCGGATCTTGAGTGTGCCAACTTCACCATTGTGTTCATCTATTGGTGAATTCCTATCTGAAGGAGTAATGAGAGGTGGGGTTGGAGGAAATAAGTCACTGGGGAAAGGAATGCCTATGAAATCTGTATCTTGTCCTAGGAAACTTCTTACTCTTTGCATCCTGGCTGTCATAAAGTGAACAACTCCTGCCTTGCTACAAGCCTAAAGAGATGTGGCCAGCCAACTATGGACTGAAAGCTGTGCAGCCATGAACCAAAATAAAATTTCCTCCTTTAAGCACACACACACACACACACACACACACACACACACGCACGCACGCACGCACGCACGCACGCACGCATGCACGCACGCATGCACGCACGCACGCGCACACACACACTCACACACGCACGCATGCATGCATGCACACACACACATACACATACGCGCACACACATGCACACACACTCACAGCATGAACACACACACTCACACATGCACGCACGCACATGCACACACACACACACACACACACACACACACAATTTGAGAACTTTCAACAGTAACAGAAAGCTTTAGAGTCAGGATGCCTTAAATGGAGAAGATCCAGAAAGCATATATACGCAAATAATCATTTGCTCTTTGAACTTTTCCCTTCTATTCTTCTGGCATGTTCTTCCTTAGAGAGATCAAAGTGAGGTTTTCTGCTGAAATGACCCATTGTTATAGGGGAATTTGTGACCCTTTCTAGCTTGTGTCAGTGTGGACATATATAGTTGATAAGAACCACCAGGGACCCAAAAACATAAATGAATAGATTAGCAAAATCAAGAACAGTATGCCATGGGACATTAGAATCACTTCTCTAAAGAGTAAAAGTGTATGAAAGAGAGAACAGCTTCTCCTATGAGAGCAGAACTTTTGATCAGTCTCCTAATTTTCTGTTATTATAGGGGAAAGTAGAAAGCATGTTGAATTATATTTAACTTATGTGTATTTTTAAAATTTAACATTTAAAAAATGCTTTTAATGTGTACAGGTGATTTGTCTGCATGAATGGCTGTACACTATGCTTTGTTCCCAGGGAGACCAGAAGAGGGCATCAGACCCTCTAGGACTGGAGTTAGAGATGGTGTGAGCTGCCATGTTGGTGCTAGAAATCACATGCAGTTCCTCTGAAAGAGCAGTGTTCTTAATCTCTGAGCAAACTCTCCAGCATCCCCTCTCCTTTATTTATTTATTTCTAATATGAAGGACATTTATTTGCTAGGCACAAATGGTCTCTGGTCTTTTGTTCGAAGGGGGATTTTTAGATGTAATGATTAAGGTCAGTTATGCATGCTTTTGTAAAAAAAAGTATATATTGGTTATAAAAATTTACATTTTATACTTCACATGCCTGGATGAGGTAGGGATCAAGAAGTTCATAATTGGACTTAAACAATTTTGGAGGACATTGCAAAAATGTTGATTCTGGTGAATACATAGTGCTTTGGTTTTCATTTAGATTCCATGAACACAATCCTTCCGATTTGCTTCTACATTTGTTGTTATAAACCAGGCTCCCTTACTCAACACCTCACTTACTTCAGGAAACATAATGGGCAGGTTAGTTCAATGACACAGGCCGATGTCTGCTTGTTTGTGGCCTCACACATTTTGATGTCCAGTATACAAAACAAGTGACCTATAATATAAGTATAGTATATGATCAAGAGCACAACTTTTTCAATATCAAAGAAGAAAAAATAAAAACAAAATGAAGGTCATTCAGAGGCATAGAAGAAGAAAAGTGTATAGCTTTGTTTTTACAAGAGAAAAACTCCTATAAAGAGCAAGCATGGCATTTGTGAGCTCCTGTCATCAGAATGAGGTGAGGAGACAGAATGTGGACCTGAGGTTACAAGGAGCAGAGTTAGTATATAGATCCGTTTCATCCCTCTTAAGATTACGGGATAAGTTAGCACAGGTCAAGGAATGGCAGGTGCAGCCCAGCGCCAGTCTGGTCCCTCTTCTCTTTGTGGAGCCATGGGCAGTCACTCGGTCAGCTCCCTGCTGCTCCTTACTGCAGCTTTCATGTTCCAGTAGTGAAACTTGTTCTGGTTGTAATGGAGAGTGTAAAGCCTGAAACAGTTCTTAATGATCCTGTGCAGACAGTGTTTCCTAATCTCCGAAGTTCAAGTTCAGATACGTTATTGAGAATAACAATTTGATTCCTGAAAGTTAGAATCAATTCATCAATGGCTTCTCAGGAGTGGACATTTACTGTCTTGAGTGAGCACTTGAGCTAGGGGAGCAGATCCCCTTTTTCAAGGACTCAAGATACCTTATTCTCCTCCCGATGGCTTTCCACTCATGAGCCAAGATCCTCACAGCACCTCTGTCTTCCAGCCATGGAGAAGAGGAGAGGAGAAAAAGAGGGCTTGCTCCTCCTTTAAACAATCAGACACTTGAACATTCACCTCCACCCAGACCATACAAACCTTGACCAAATCTGAATGTGAGGATCAAAAACACATTCCTATCTGGGAGGCCATGAAACCCACAGAATAACAAAAGAGTGGGCAGCAGGAGACTGATGGTCTATACTTTTCTTTCAGCTTAAAGTCATGTGTTATATTGTGTTAATCTCAAATTGCTAAAATAGAATGTCATAATTGGGGCATCTTAAAAGTGTATACCATTTATTTCCTTTTATTTATGGGGCCTGGGGAGTGTAAGATCATGGTGATAGCCCGTCTTATGTGGTTCCTCATGAGGTGTCTCTTTGTGGCTCCTCACTGTGTCCTTTCCTTGTGTGGCTGGGAAGCAAGAGGATGGTGTCTTGTTACAGCAAGGTGATCCCATCAAATCAGGCATTGACCCTTGAGTGCCACTTAATCTCAGTTATTTACTGATTCCAATGCAAGCTCACTGGCTGCAGGATTTCAACACTTGAATCTGGGAAGTATAATAGAGTCCTGGTAGTTTCTGATATGAAACTGAGAGAAATAGAGAAGCTATGAATTCAGCAAAAGACAAGCGTGGGGTTGAGGCTTTGACCCACAAATATGATTGTGGAAAAATAAGAACATCTTACCAAGAGAGAAGGAAATAATAAAGCTTATACTGATAACTCTACAGCACAGTTGCTGTCTCTGACATAGGAGAGCCTGGGTTTCAATCCCCAGTGGAACTTTTACAAGTTACTGAGCCAATTCCACTGCAGCCTTTTCATCTATAAAATGACATGGCAATGATTGAGGATTTATTAGGTAATGTAACTGAGGCACTTAGCAAAGAGTCAGATACATGCTAAGACACAATTAAGGTAGCTCTTGCTATCTTTATTCATGGGAGAATTATAGTACCAGTTGAAGGAGCCAGCCCATTCAACCCAGAGCTGTGAGCCCCATAGCTCACAGTTACCTTAAAGTGTAGTTTTCATTTCCTAGTAGCCCTACACCTCATATCAGCCAAAGCACGGCTTAAGGGTAAACAGTATGGTTGGTACACTTCCTATGAGGGTCAAGTCACTGAGTAGACTAGAGAGACACAAGAGGACTATTCCTATTAAGCAAGTATTGCTAGACTAATATCTCCCAACCCTCTCCCCCCATTAGCATCTCCTTTAAAAATATCTTTTACACTTTTTAATAACTTTTTTACCCATGCTATTTTAATATCCCAGATATGCTATATATCTGATTATGTATAGTATGGATATATGTGGCATGCTCTAAAGGGGCTATTTTGCTCTCATGGATGATACCCAGGCTAGACTACACAGCCTTAAGAAATGCCCAAGGTTCATCTCACCAAGTATCCAACAATATGTATAATGTCTTTTTTCAGGGGGATGCTTCACTGTTGATACAAAAAAAAAACAGGTATGGTGAATTTACTAACAATACCCAATTTAAAAAGGAAATTGTTATCTTTGAAAGAAAAATGATAAAAATTGATTATATGCTTATTGCTTAAAAACTTTTCTCAAGGGCTGGAGAGGTGGCTCAGAGGTTGGGAGCACTGGCTGTTCTTGCCAGGGTCCTGAGTTCGATTCCCAGCAACCACATGGTGGCTCACAGCCATCTACATTGAGATCTGCCCGGGCATATATGTAGAGCAAATACTGTATACATAATAAATAAATAAAAAAATGTTAAAAAAAACTTTTCTCAAATTATATATGTATTTATCTTGTGTGGAGGTGGGTGGAAATGTGGTGATATGACAGTGGAAGTCAGAGGACAACTTGCAGAAGTCAGGGGGTCCTGAGGATTGAACTCAGGTCATAAGCCTTGGCAGCAAGCGCCTTCACCCACTGAGCCATCTCAGTGGCCCTTAGTGTCTCCCTAAATTGCAGGATTTCTTGGTTACTATGGAATGGATTTTGAGACAATGTGAATAATCAATACACATTTAATTGATGACTGTGAATGTTAACTCTTGCAGAGGAAAAGAGGAGTAGACATGCAGAATCTGAGTCTCCTGAGACCCCATGGAGCTGTGGAGGAGAAGCCATGAGAAGCATGGAGCTGGTTGACACTAGGTTCTCTCTCCTTACAGAGCTGTCTCCGTGCTGTAGGAGTGGCCTGACCAAGCTTGCCTTGCTCCTTGTGACATGCCATGGAGGTCTTGACACAAGGCCTTCTACATGGTGGTTGAACATTGTTTGAATTCTTAATTCTTTTTTTTTTTTTTTTTTGGTTTTTCGAGACAGGGTTTCTCTGAATATCTCTGGCTGTCCTGGACTCGCTTTGTAGACCAGGCTGGCCTCGAACTCACAAAGATCCGCCTGCCTCTGCCTCCCAAGTGCTGGGATTAAAGGCGTGCGCCACCACCGCCCGGCAATTCTTAATTCTTAATGACTTAAAATACAAGGCAGTTGATAGAATAAAGATGAGTTTTGTGTATTTTTTTCTTCACTAATTTAGACATATGTGGAGAATCATCCTTTTTAGATCCTTTAAGGGAAACTATTCTAAGGAAACATTTTACATTTGAGGAAAAGATATTTTTGAAATTAATAGATGCTTCCATTTTAAAAGTAAGTTGCTCTTCTCGATTCACCTAAACATTACAACTCTTTTCTATTTTTAACATTTTTATTTTAGAAAACAGACTCTAAAAACTCAATTATAACCCCTTGGAAAGTAATGGCACCACAGGGAGAGAAGAACAAGAATGACTTGGATATATTTGCTCTATTTTTTTGTTATGTTTTTGTTGCTGTCATGGGAAGACTATAAAAGCTTCCAGTCTGATTTTCGTGAGTAAATTCCCTACAAGATTTCTCTTCAAGGAATGGCCACTATTATGGAAAGGAGGGGTATTTCTTCAATACGTCCATTTGATTTTATTTTCTGTAGCAACCACTTTAGTAACCCACACTAACATGCCAGAAATATGAAACTGTCTTTAGTTCTCTGCCCTGTAAAACATGTGTGGCAAATAAATAAATAAATAAATAAAATAAATGTAGGAATGCCTGAGTAAGTAATTTTATTTTTTTATGATTCAAACTCCAAAAGGTCTTGAACTGTCAGATTTATCGTCTATCCGATTTTATGACTTTTAGTTGTATTTATTTTTTGATGTTTACTATCAGCAGAGCCAGTGTGTGCCGGGGTCTGTGGGCTTTCCGATTGCTAAATCGTCCTTTAAGCTTTAGTTGTATCTTCTGTTTAGCATCAATCCCCCAAGACGTGCCATTAACATGAATCACTTTTGAAAGTGTTTGGTGCAATATGAACCTCTTGTTGAGCACATCGCTCACTGCGATGGAAAGAAATGATGACCTTCTTCGAACTACCCATGAGAGGAGACAGCCCGGGACCTGACTGGCTGGCGGTCAGGGCTTCTGCCTGGCGTGTCCCATTGACTTTCTCTTTGCCTCTGTGAGGGAAGCCAGAAGTCAGCATAGCTTTGGAGGAGAAAAGAAAACCAGGGGAAAAGGAGGAGAAATGTGAGACCATCACTGCTGCTTCTTGGAGGCCCGGCTTGTACCACTTTCCCAGAGGCAAGAAGCTCAGCAAGAACTCCTCAACTGCCTGAGCACGTGTAAACTCTCTCGCTGAAAATCTCCAGCTACTGCCTTCTTTCCCAAGAGCAGCCTCATGTTCCATGCTCATATTCTCTGTTTTGCTATGTCTTCTCCTGCTTTAAAAATACTGCTGTAACTCCGTATTCAGGTGCTTACTTATGGAGACCTGAAGGTCTTAGGTTGAGCTGCAAAGTTCCCAAAAGAAATGAACATAATGCTTTCAGGTACCATATTGGTTTTGTCTCTTCCTGACATTGGGGTATTTTCAGGTTTATAGTTCAGTGTAACGACTCTGCATAGTCTGTCATTAATGACATATACATTACTTTTTGCTCTGTGGTGTCCATCCTGTCTCTGCTTGTGTTTTGTTGAATTTGGCTCCCCAATCCTCCTTTTCTAGGGTGGCCAGACTGATGATCCAGCCTGTAAATGCCTGACATCCTGAGTCCAATTCCTGGAAGGTTAAGGAAAGAATCATCTCTTCAGAGTTGTCTTCCTCAACTTCCATATGTCACCAAAGTAGATCTCCATACATCTACCCATTCCCAATGCTAAGGATAATATTTGAATATATAACTTTCAAACCACCTAAAAATGTAAATGAATTGTGTAGAAGATAATAAAGTTGAAGGGAAAAGAAAGATGAAGACAAAAGTTGAGATAGAATGTTACAATTTCATCTTCATAACACTAAATTTTCATGAGTATGATATGAGTATGATGACTTATCATGACTATGAAATTTAAACAAACCATCTAAAAAGAAAACTCTTAGACTATAGCACATGTCCCAAACTAAATAGCCACACCACAGGTCTGCACTCAAAAATGCTGTCCTTCCAGTTGCTCAGGTGAAAAATGACATTCACAAACCAATGTCCCACTCTGAAAAATACACACACAAACCTCTGGGTATATCTCATAGGTGCTAACTTCAAGTCACTAGCAGGTTCCTGTACCTTGACAACCAGTGTGGCTTCTTTATAAACATGCCTTGCCTATGCGACAAAACTGCCTTAGTAATGACCATGAAGTAAAAAAGAAATAATGCCCCAAAGAAAAGACAGTGATTTTTCTCTTCATTGTTATCACATGGAAATAAATATAATAGGTGAAATATAAAAATATTATTTTATAAGAAAAATAGAAAATTCCTATACGGACAATAATCATTTGTATTATTTTTATAAAAGGAGATCAAGAAGTTGTACTATAATGGCTTGGGTATTAATGAAGCTATTGAGCTATGATTTCTTCAAGTTTGTCAAGAGCTGACAAAATCAACTTAAAAAATCTTCATCTTAGTAGATATCTTAGCTAAAGTTTCACTGTTATGAAGAGACACCATGACCACAGCATCTCTTATAAAGAAAACATTTAATTGGGGCTGGCTTATCGGTTCAGCGGTTTAATCCATTATTGTCATGGTGGAAAGCGTGATGGCATGCAGGCAGACATGGTGCTGGAGGAAGAGCTGAGAGTTCTACCTCTTAATCCACAGGCAGCAGAGAGGGACTGTCCCACTGGGCATGGCTTGAACATATATGAGACCTCAAAGCCCACCCCCACAGTGACGCACTTCCTTCAACAGGCCACACCTATTCCAACACGGCCACACCCCCTAATAGTGCCACTCCCTATGGATCTATGGGGGCCAATTACAGTCAAACCACCACATTTCTCTCCCTGGCTCCCATAAGTTTGCAACTATATCATAATGCAAAATGCATTTAGTCCAACTTCAAAAGTCTCCAGAGTCTTTAAAAGTCTCAAATGTGTTTAAAATTCCAAAGTTCAAAGTGTCTTCTGAGACTCACATAATCTCTTAACTGTAATCCCATGTAAAATTAAAATAAAAAGCAGATCACATACTTCCAAAATATAATGTCATAGAATATATACTACCATTCCAAAATGGAGCATAGCATAGTTAGGAGATACTAGACCAAAACAAGACCAAAACCCAGCTGGACAAACTCCAAACTCTACATCTTCATATCTGATATCAAAGCCCTTTTCAGATCCAACTCCTTTCAGCTTTGCTGACTGCAACACACTTCTTTCTCTTGGGCCTGTTCCACTCCATGTTAGCAGCCCCCTGGTTCAATTACATCTTCACCAGCTTTCTGTTTTTCATGGTTTCCTTCACTGCCTAAGCTTGACTGTCCTGGTATACCTCTGTAGACCAGACTGGCCTTGGACTCAGAGAATTGCACATCTCTGTCTCCTGAGTGGTGGGATTGAAGGTGAAGGTCACCGTACCTGGACCTAAACTGTTCTTTAATTCCTTTGCACAAGATAGAAGCTTAACTGGGTGGGGGTCTTGCCCTGAAGTTATTCCCTCCCCCCCTTTATTCCATTTAATATCCAGCTTTTCTTAAATCTGTTTATCACCTTGAACTCAGGATTTAACTATATTCTTTCTGGTGCTCCTTTTCATTATAGATCTTTATAAGCATGGCCATTAATAACCACAGGACACAGTCCACAGTAGGCTCTTTTGAAATCTCCTCTGCAAATGCAATTAATCCCAAGCTCTTCAGTTTAGCCTCAGGCAGATTTTTTTTTTTTAACAACAGCAAAAAGCAGCCACATTCTTCACCAAAACATCACAAGAATGATGTCTAGGCAACACACTAAAGTTCTTCTCTGAACCAGGCATCACTGTTTTCTACCAGTATGACCCCTTAAGCTCCAGTTAAAGCATTCCACTGTTTTCCTAATCCAAACTCCCAAATTCGACATTCCTCCAAACAAAAGCATGATCAGTTCTATCACAGCAATACTCTAGTCCCTGGCACCAACTTCTACCTTAGGGTTTTATTGCTGTGAAGAGACACCATGACCAAGGAAACACTTATAAAGGAAAACATTTAATTCCAGCTGGCCTACAGTTTCAGAGGTTTAGTCCATTATCATGGTAGGAAGCATGGTGGCCTGCAGGCAGACATGGTGCTGGAGAAGGAGCTGAGAGTTCTACATTTGGATCTGCAGTCAGCAGAAGGGGGTGTCCCACTGGGTGTGGCTTGAGGATATATGAGACCCCAAAGCCTGCCCTTACAGTTACATACTTCCTACAATAAAGCCACACCTACTACAATAGGCCACACCTAGTAATAGCACTACTCCCTATGGGGGCCAATTACATTCAAACTCCCACAGCAGATTATTGTTTGTCAGTCTGCCTTCATATTGATCAAGGAATGCTTTCCATAAATTTAAATATCATGAGTTAGGAAATAAACAAAACAGCCATAAAATTCTTACTCATGAAGTTCCAGGACATTTAAAATGAATATAAAAACTCAAAGCACCTGGGCATGATGGCACACAACCTTTAATCTCAGGCTGCTGTAGATCAGCATTCCTCTGTGAATTCAAGGCCAGCCTGGTTTGCATAGTGAGTTCCAGGCCAGCTAGGGTTACACAGTGAGCCTCTTTCTCTACAAGCAAACAAAGAAAGAAAAACATAAAGTGTCAAGTCTGAAGTAATTAAGTTTTGTCTTTTTATCCTCATAATCTGCTTGCCATTGTTTATTTTCAGTCTGATATTTAGCTGCAAAATAGCTGGTCCCCAGTGGGCAGTGTCTGAGGTGAGTATCAGTGATCCCCATGTTCCCAAGCACTGGAGTCCCTGATGAAGCTCTTTCCCTCTCCCCACATATTCTTCCATCCCTCTTGCTTCAGTGTCCCAGGGCAGTGGTTGAAGGCAAAATCATATATTCTTTTCAGGTGCTGGAGTTATCTGTTATTGGAAATTAGATCCATCACCTCTTACAAAAACCTTCACAGACAGATCATCCAACTCCTTTAATGTAAACAACAGCAACAACAAAATCAAATCACCCACTAGAAGAACCTATTCACAAATCACAAAGCTAATAGGGGACTTGGGTCTTAATTATATAAAGAATGCTTAGAATTTATTTGTAAGAAATCAATAATGCAGTAAAAAAAAAAAAAGAGGTCAAAACCTTTGACAGTTCATCAAATAAGAGACAGATGAGGAAAAATGAATGGCAAGGCTGCTGCTGTCACCCATAGGGACCTGACTGACCACTGAAGCTCCCCAAACACTCAGGCCACATTTGTTCAGCTTCTGAGGACAATGACATGTCATTCTGCTCACTTGTGCCCCTGATTTCCCCACCAGACTTCACTTAGGAAATATGAGTTCCATGACGAAGTTATTGGGAGTCTCCTGAGGGCAATGGTTCCCCAGTGTGTACCCTGTCTGCACCCAGAAACTGCACACCTAGAGCTTGGGAGGAGAAGAGAAAAGACTTAGCGCGCATGTGGAAGAAGAAACTCGTACACACGCCCTGGAGAGGCCCTGCGCTGTTCGATCAGATGCCCGCAGCACCGCATCTGCTCTGTTATACTCGCTATGATACCGTTCTCTGGGCTTATAGAGAGACAGGAATGAGGCTGCACTTGAAAACACTGAATGTAGCTGTAGAAACTGGAAGAAAACGAGGCATTTGCCACCAAAAACTGAATGGATGAATGAATGAGTGGCAGCAACCAAGCCTCCAGAAACAGCTACTGGATGAGCGATTCTCATTGCAGCTCCATGGCTGAGGAGGCTTAAACTGTAGGGACTTAGACTGTGGGCCTACAGTGTGTCTGAAGTGAGGGTTGATACTATTTATACGTTCCTCTAGTGACTAAAAGACATAAAGCAATATGAATACACACCTAAAAATCAAAATATCACACACATTTCACATCATTTGAAAGTGAAGACATAAAGCAATATGAATACACACCTAAAAATCAAAATATCACACACATTTCACATCATTTGAAAGTGAGACCTGCCGTGTATATGTAAACTAGAGATGCTCGCACATGTATTTCCTTACTATTACAGTTAGTTTTAATTATCATTTACACAGAACCTA
>CAJQZJ010004687.1:8766650-8794540 GCA_907164525.1 Lophiomys imhausi | reverse complement strand
TCACACATGTACTTCCTTACTATTACAGTTAGTTTTAATTATCATTTTCACAGAACCTAGAGTCAACTGGCTATCGAGTCTCAATGAAGAGTTGTCTAGATTGTGCTGGCCTGTGAACCCACATTAGAAAAACTGTCTTGATTGCCTTATTGTTGTCGGAAGACCCATCTAGAAAGTGAGTGTCTCCCCTCCCTGGCCTAGGGCCCTGGATTGTGGAAGAGTAGAGAATGCCAGCTGAGTAATAGGTAGGAATGAATTTATTTTTTTCTCTTCCCTTGAATGTGATGTCACTAGCTACCTTTATTTCCTTCCTTGGCCTCCCTCCCATGATGAATTATGATCTGGAATTTTAAACCAAATTAACCTTTTTCTTCCAAATTGCTTTTGCCACTGTGTTTTACGACAACAGAAATGAGACTAGAACACTTAGAAACATATCTGCCGCCTATCTCCTGTTCAGCATGGTGGAGAACATCTGGGAGGAAAGTCATAGGCAGCCCTGGGTGTCACAGGAAGGAGCGAGGAGGGGAGTGGGCACCTCCACACTTCCCAGAGTCAAGGCTTTAAAAGAGTAAGGAAGTTATTGAGAATTATTGAAGGCTGTGTTCCACTTTGCAATAAGTAAACTTCAATAAGTTTCATATGATCTTCACAATGGCTCTGTGGGCAGGGGCTATGGGATCTTCATTTTCCAGACTGAGGAACTAGAAAGCCAGAAGTAAATCTTCACAGATCATAGCGAGAAGGATGAACTTTGCTGGATCTCAGACATAATCCAGAGTGCTAACTCCCTCCTTCTAGCTGGAGACTGTGGGGCTGGGTAAGAGGGACCGAAAGATCATGTGTAACAAGAAAAAGTCGCATCGTGCTTATGACAGGTAGAAAGCAAGCAGGAGGTAGGAGAGTCAAAAATTGGATTTCAGTCACCCATTCTAAGCAGGGTAAGCCTTTGAAGTTTATCATCCCATTACAGGTGATCAACAAAGAAAGTGCTTTTCAATACTCACCTTTTATTTGTCAAAAATATAAAGTTGTATAAAAGCTTCTGGATAATTAAGTAAATAACAGGATAGTTAACGCAGCAACAGGAAAATTAATGACAGGTTAGTTAAGTAAGTAACAGGATAGTTAAGTAAGAAACAAAAATGTTAGGAAAGAGGGCACTATGATGGGGATGTAACATGATGTAATAAATAGACATAATAAAAAGTTAGGTAAATAACAGGATAGTTAAGTAAATAACTGGGAAGTTAGATAAATAACTGGGTAATAAAGTAAGTAAGTGGATAGTAAAGTAAGTAACTGGGTAGTAAAGTAAGTAACCAGGTAGTTAAGTAAATAAGCAAGCCGATAATTAAGTAGCCAGGTAGATAGGTAAATATTAAGTAAGTGGCAGGTTAGTAAAGTTGGTAAGAGGAAAGTTAAGTAGGTAACAGGAAATTTAAGTAAATAAAAGGTAAGTTAAGTAAATTACTGGTAGTTAGGTAAGAAATTGTGTAGTTAAGTAAGTAACCAGGTAGTTTAGTAAGTAGCTGAGTAGATAAGTAAGTAGGTAGTTAAGTAAGTAGCTGGGTAGTTAAGGAAATAACAGCTTAGTTAAGTCAGTCACAGTAATGTTAATAATAAGACAGTTAAGTAATTAACTGAGTAGTTTAGTGAATAGCAGGTTAATTAAGTAAGTAACTGGGTGTATAAGTAAGTAAATGGGTACTTAAGGAAGCCAGTAAGCTTCACTCCTTCATGGCCTTTCGGTTCCAGACAGGTTGACTTCCTGTCCTGACTTCCTCCAATGATGGATTATTATTTGGAAGTGTAATCCAAATAAACCCTTTCCTCATCCACTTGCTCTTTTGCCATGGCGTTTCCTTGCAATAATAGAAACCCTAACTAAGACAAGTTGGTATCAGCGAAGTGAGGTAGTGCTGTGACAGGCCTGACCATGTTTTGGGGAGGATTGTGGAAGGACTTTGGAACTTTGGTCTAGAAAAGCCATTGAGTGTGGAGACTTCAGTGGGCTGCTCTGTGGGAGCTTGGAAGATAAGAATGTTGCAAGCAGTGCAGAAGATGGAGGTTTGGCTTGTCGCATTTCAGAGGGAAAAATTAAAGACTGTCTGGCCATTGCTCTTTTGATTTAAGATTCTGAAGTTCTGGTTATTGCAGCTGACCAATCAGGTGTGATTAACAAGATACCAGAACTAATAAAGTGAAACCATTCATTACATTACTGCAACAATTGACCCTGGTCAGCTGGGGCCAAGAAATAAGCAGTGATTGAGACCAGATCACTGAGGTGAAATCTTCTAGGATGTGTTTTCTCAGGCACAGAGAAGCTGTGCTGCAGAGGCATCCAAGGTTGTATCTTATGGTACCAGCTTGACTTGGTAAAGTGTAAGAGTCACCCAGATGGTACTGAAGACCTGATTGGGTCATGGAGAACCACCTAGGCTTTCCACCATGAGAGGCCAGGATAGCCCATTGGTTAAGGTGCAGCCTCAGTGGCAATGGAAGCCCCAAGACTGATGGGGTCAGGCAGAGAAGTTGAGGCTTGGCATCATGAAGTGAGCCTATGAGAGGCCATTGGTGGAAGTGCAGCCAAGACCCCATTGTTGTGGAGATGGCAGTACCATGGATGAGCAAACTGGACCCCAATAGCAGTAAAGTGGAGACAGCAAGAGCCTAGAAGATATGTGTGCTACAGAGGGAGGGGCTGGAGAAGTGACCCAAGTCCTTTGCAGGAGCCTAGAAGGTCATGTGTGGACCCAATGTCCAGACATTGGACAATGAGTTATTTCTATGGGGTTTAGCTTGCTTCAGATTGTGACTGCACCCTGATTCTTCCCTCTTGAAAAAGTATTTAATCTAAGTTTGATTTTTGCAGGAGCCCACAGATGAAAGACCTTGATCTTTACAAAGAGATTTTGGATTTTTAGAGAGATTGGATATTTTAAAGAGATTAAAAGTTGAGTGTGTTTAATTTTGTAAAGGCTGTGGGACTTTTTTAAAAAGTTATTTATATTTTTCATGTGCCATCTTGGGGATGAATAAGAAAGGAAGGGTCATGGCTTTAAAGCGATGAGTTTGTGTGTAAAATTGACAAGGGGTCAGTTGGTTAATTTTATGTGTCAACCTGACACAAGTTAGAGTCTTCAGACAGGAAGGGTAATCCGTTGAGAAAATGCCTCCTTGAGATCCAGCTGTCTGGCGGGCATTTTCTCAACTAGTGATCAGTGCGGGAGGGCCCCGCCCACTGTGGGTGCTGCAGTCCTTGGGCTGGTGGTTCCATAGGAAAGCAGGCTGAGCCAGCCATGCGGAGCAAGCCCGTGAGCAGCACCCTCCATCTGCATCAGCTCCTGTGCTGCTTGGGTTCCTGTCCTGACATCCTTCAGTGATGGACTATGATCTGGAAGTGGAAATGGAAGCCAAATAAACCATTTCCTCCCCAACATGCTTTTTGGAAATGGCATTTCTTCACAGTAACTGAAACCCTACCTATATTGGTGAGTAGTGGTTTTTGTTTTGTTTTGTTTTGTTTTGTTTTTGTCCAGAAGAAGCATGTCCTACTTCTCTATTCACTGATTCAAGGACGTATAAGTTGTTTCTAACTTAGGACAATTATAAACAAAGTGGCTACCCACATGTACACACTCAGTTTTTATGTGAATATTTTTATCTTTTGGGGCAAAACTATGAGTTGGTATGCTCAACCATGTGATACTTGAATGCATACGTTTTTTTTTTAATTTGTCACAGTATTTTCTGAAATTGTTGTGCCCTCAGTTTTCAGATCAGCAAGCTATTCTGCATCCAGCACTTCATAACCTCCCTTTCCAAATTCTAGATACAGTACTGTGTATGTATAGACTACATGTATGTCTTATGGTGATTTTATTTTTCCCTATTAGTGACTGAGTATTTTCTCAGGTGCCATTAAAGTATACCATTTAGTAACGTCTGCTCAAATATTTTCAGTGTTTTCTAAAATGAGTTATTTGCTTTCTGAGTTCAGGAGTTTATATAAAAAAAGCAAAAAACCTTATCTACTTGGTGGTTCTTTGTCAATTATGTGGCTTTGTAAATATGATCTCCTTGTCTGTGGTCTTGCACATTCTGGCGGGAAGTGGCTGACTGCTAAGCTAGATCACCACCAACCTTTTTCTAATACAATTTAACCAGTCTTTTCCCAGCTGTATGCATGGAACGAACTTTGACATGCTAATTCTTATTTTCATTGAGTTAAAATGCTTTCAAATTTCCTCAAAATGCTCTCTTTGAATTCTGGATTATTTAGAATTGCCTTGAGTAAATTTATAATATTCAAAAAATCTCCAGGTATCTGTTATTGGTTCCTACCTTAATTTTGTTATTGCTCAAGAATTTAATTTTGTGTGCTCTGTGCTGTTTTGAATTTGCTTTATGGCAGACTATGAACATCCTGATGAATGCTCATGGGCACTTGAATTGGGTGTGTGTGCTGCCATGTCCGGTACTGTAGTTTGATCGAATTGATCTACAGTTCTATTTAGTTTCTCTACATATTTATTGATTTTCTGTCAACTTGTTCTACCAATTACTAAACTATGAAAATATGATATTTAATTACTATTGTGAGTTGCTGCTTCCAACTCTTCCTTTTTATGATTTACGAGCTTTGGAACTCTGTTTAAATTACACATGTGGAAGACTGGATTGGTTCCCACAGAACTGACCTAGTCACCATTCTCTCGTATGTGTTTCAACTACTACTGTTTCTTTTCATCTTATTTTAGAAGCATAATTTAGGATTTTTTATCTGAACTCTTAGCTACTTAGTTATCTTGTTGAACAATTTTGGGAGTTTTTATACATAACTTAAACCCCCAATATCTCTGCCAATCTAAGTAGTCTAATAATACTACGTAACACTTAGCATACAAATTTTAGCAGTTACACTGTAGATTCACTGTCCCTCCTTCTAAATTTAGTACTTTTTATATTTTCTTTTGCTGTCAACACACAGCACAATACTGGCATTTTCATCAGCCATTAGCTATAAAGTAGAGCTATCTAAGATGAGTGAAGGCTATTTTATTTATTCTATATCTAGTGCTATTCTTTCTTTGTTTGTAGATATGGTTTTCTATTTGTTCTTGTGTTGCTTCTTCCTGAGAATTTCCTTCATCAGTTTTTTTTTCTTCATAAGTCATCTGGAAATGACTTTTTCTTCTTTCTTCTCTCACAGAATATATCTGTAGCACAGTGGCTTTTTATTATTTTTGTTTTATTATGCACTCTATTTTACTGTACTTAATACCTCTTCCTCCCTTCAAATCCCCATTCTTTCCAACCCCACAACACTATGTGGGAGAGAAAGAAGTTTAGAGGAGAAGGGCTGTCGGTCTCTGAGCTACTTCCTGCTGGTTAGGGTCCTCGGGTTTTTTGGGAGCAATACCAGTCTCAGTAGAAGTCCAGCAAACCAGGAAACAGCAGCAGGAAGAACAAGCAGCAGTTTGGGGGAGCACCAGCACCCGGGACAGCAGCAACTTCTTTCTTCTTTGTAGTGCCCCTCTCTCCATGGTTCTCATTTCTTTTTCTTCAGTCCTCAGAATTCACATGCTGCAGCTGGCTAAATCATGCTCCTGCTAGATCATGAAGCAGTTACTAGTTTACACCTGTGATCTTAACTGAAGCAGCCTCATACCTGGGATTAAACAAAACATTCTCATAACATTTTTAAAAACAAAACTCTTACCACATTTTCCCCTTTTCTGTTAAAAAAGGCATATATGTAATAAAATATTTATCAGATCTATCAAGAATTATATTTACAATGTCCAGTTCATTTGTATTTATCAACCTTTGAGAAAGCATCTATCATCTATACCTAGCTTCTGTACCTATATCATTTTCTATTCTTATTTGCATTTATCAGCCTAATAATATCTTTTAGACCTAAAGCATTTCTTAAATCCTATACAACTAGCTTAACTATTTAGGCTTCAACCCCATCAGAGACTTTAGAAGGAAATTAAATTATTACCTAAGTATGTAGGAAGTATAGAGCAAGCAACTTCCAAAACTATAGTAAAGACGGAGGTTGCTGGCTACCTGAACAGTCACCCATGGTTTCTCTGTGTTGTTGGGGCACCCAGTCTTCAGCCTACTGGCCCAGAATATCTAACAAACTTTTCTGTGAAGCATGAATATTAAAGGACTGGCCTATCTTATCTCTGTAATGTTGGTCAGTCAACTTTTCAGCATTTTGCTTGTTCACAGATGGGACAGACTGTCTGCTATCAGCAGTTTTTTGTCCAGTGACTATCTTGCCACATTTGTTTCTTTAATGCCCATTATCTTTTATTGAGTAGATTGGGATGCTGTCAGAAGCAGATTTCTTCCTGTCAGAAAAATATTTTCTGAATAAAACATATTAAATGCTGTTTTCTGTAGGTCTCTGAGGTTTTTAAAAACAATCTGTAATGTCTGTTTATCTAAATAAACAAACATTGCTTGTTTCTATCTATGTAGTATCTACTTAACTTCAAAAACATATGCAAGAGATTAAATATAGCATATTTCTGTAATTAACTAAGCTAATATCTAATAAAACTATAAGTTTGATTGACCATTAATTTGCATTTTAAATTATCATACACAGTTTTCAACAGTAGCTTTCAAATGGACTGAAACTAAAAATTTCATTTTTAAATGAGTAACAAAGACATTTTCTTTTTTTTTATATAAGTACTTTATTTTTTTTTCTTCAAGTTACATCTCAGTCACAAACCCTTCCCTATTTCCCCTTCCTGTCCCACCCACCCTTCCACCCTCTTCCCCCCCCAACAGCTTCCCTTTTCAATCCAACAAATGGTTCTTTCTCTTATAACAGTAAATTCTATACAAAACAGCAGAATTAAATATGCCACATTTATGAGAGTTAAGTGGCCCAGTATACCTTCCCAATGTCCAGTTCATACATATTTGGCCCCTGACTTTAACCTTCTACCTTCTAACCATCTCCATGAGTTTAAAGTTCTATAACTGACTTAGCTTTAATACTAACTTGCATCACTATTATAACCATCTTCTTAGATCTAGAACTCCCTCTTGATTCCTAAACAACTCAAAATTTAGCTATGAGACTCAAGCTGTCTATTCTTCAACCACCTCAGAGAGCTGAGAAGGATAAATATCTGATTATATAGGAAGTGCAGGGCCTGCAGCTTCCAATACTAAGAAATGACAAACCAGTGACTACCTGGACAGTTCCCATTTTCTCTCCATACATTCCAGCATCAGTCTTTAGCCTTTTGGTCCTGTTTCTCTGACAGACATTTATTGTAGAGCAGGGATTATGAAGGACTAACCTACCCTGTCTTGGCAGAGCTAGGCTGTTGACTTCCCTGCTACCAAGTTTTGACAAAGACATTTTCAATGAATTAAATACTTTTTGTATCAGGAGTTTTTTTTTTTTTTAAATAACCTGGTAATTCTCATCTGTTCTATCTTGGTAAAAGCTCTCAACTGCTCTTGTCTGAGATGGCTCGTACATTTTGCTGTGGAACCTCGAGATAGGACCCCAGAGTTTCTTCTTGACTGCAAAAGATTACCTTGTATGTCCCTCTTGGACACACATTCATTTTGTCCCATAGTGTTTACAAATTCTAGGAAATCTCGGCTTTCTGCTACCAGAAACCACTTGTGTACTGTTACTGTAATACCCAGAGTAAATGTGCATGCCATTTTGAGATCTAGCTTGAAAATTACTGTATTTCTCATCATGCTGGTCATTTTGGTCTCTGAGGCTATTAGCCTTACAATTTCTTTGTAAATGACCAAACTTACCACAATCAAAACACCAGATGTTTTGATATCTGAAGCTTTTGGTGGCTACTGTGAAAGCTAATGGTGGTAATCTCATAACTGCAGGCTCCTCCTCTGGTGGCATAGTTAGTTTGAGATTAACCTTTTCTCTCTGAACAGGCCTGTTTCTCTTTTACCAGATCTAAACCTGTATGTTCTCCTCCCTCCAGCACTTTTTGCTTTCTAAGTGCTTCAACGTTTATTCCCAAACTCTCTAGTTGCATAGCCATTTCTGCAATCCTTTTATCTTACCCTTCCATATCCACTTGGAGCTTTTCAAATTGCTTAAGCATTCTCCCCATCTTTTTTGAAATATCATAAAGTAGGAAAAAAAACAACATAACAAAAAATTCGCTCTTGGCACACAGCAGGAGAGAACCCAGTGGCAGCAGCCATCAGGATGCTGACATCCTGAAATACACTGGTCACTCCTTCAAATCCTGTGATCTCCTCCACAGCATTAGATATGAAATTTCCTATCAAACCTTGCCTTACATCTGAGCACCACTTGTAACACAATGGCTTTTATCCCTTTTAATATATTATTCACTCTAATTATTTATGCTATACTTTGTATCTTGCCCCTTGTCAGGTGCCACCTGTATTAAGAAGGCTTTTACTAGTTTTGTTTTACTATTCTCTTTAATTATTATACTATATTTAATATCTCTATATCCCTTCCAATCCTTGTTCCTTCCAATTCCCAAACCAAGGTGGGAGAGAAAGAAAGTTATAGGGGAAAAGGACACAGAACCTAATTCTGGAAAACTTTACATCATTGTTTTTTCAAATATTCCTTTTGCCCATTTCTCTATCTTTCCAGTAATGATGTCAACTCATATTGTTCCAAGACCTCAGGGCTTTTGTCCAGTTCTCAGTTTCACATATTTTCTTGTCCAGCTTTATTTTCACTGATTTCAAATGGCTTTCTATGTTGCTGATTCTCACCTGCTTCATAAAAAGTCTTCTTGGGGCCCATGAAAGTTATTCATCTCCACAGCTGCCTTTTTCATTTCTGCCATTTCAATCTCATTAACTTTGTAGTTTTTCAATGTCTGTTGACAATCCCCATGTGATCACTTATTTCAGCTTTTATATAAATCCTTATGTTTTTAGCCATAAATATTAAAACATCCTCTTGCCAGTGTCCTATGTGCATGTGCTCCCATGTCAGTGCCCTGTGTGAGTGTGCTCCCAGTGCCAGTGCCCTGTGTGAGTGAGTGTGCTCCCAGTGCCAGTGTCCTGTGTGAGTGTGCTCCCAGTGCCAGTGCCCTGTGTGAGTGTGCTCCCAGTGCCAGTGCCCTGTGTGAGTGTGGTCCATTGAATTTTTTGAGTTATGGAGGTGTGTTTTATCTTGCGTTTTCTTATGTCCCTGATTCTGGACAACAGCCTGTGGTAAGTAGATTTCATGCCTACCAATGCCTACACCTGACCTTTTATAAAAGCATTTTCTTTCTTTTTTGTTATTGCTTATAATGTGCACCTTTAAGTATATGTTGCCCAGGTATTGGAATCTATCTTACGTTTTTTATGACCAGTATTTCCGATAATGTTCTAGAATCTTCTAGGATGTCATGGTGCTTGGGGGCAGGTAGGGGGAGGGGTTTTCTGTGCTCAATGATGCTTCATCCAGAACTTTAGGTCTTTCCTTTGCACAACTTCAGGCCATGTCCTTCCCATATCTTTGTAATTTTCCAGCAATGTCTGTGGTTATCTCACTTCATGCTTTCTAGCCTGGGTTTCTGGTTCTCACTGTCTTAAACATGTGTTGTATTTTTTGGTCTCAGATATAACCTACTGAACTCTCATCTCCATCCCTCAGCTTTAGCTCTAGATCCAGCACATATCTCTGATCCATCCTTACAGGTGCAGAGTTTTATTTTCTGTTCACCTCTTGGACTGCAGTGAGTTTCAGTCAACATAATCAGGGTGATAAGGTAGGTATCCTTCCCTTCCTGGATCTAGTATCCAGCTGCATGTCTTCCTGAAAATTAGTGCTCATAGCCCCAACTGTTCTAGAAGGGCATTTATGACTTTTGATTTCTGGATGACATTTCCAGTGACCTCCGCTTTCTGATACATTTCAGAAGTGTCCTAAGTTTGCAGAGAACTCTCCATTCTTAACTGTTGTCATGATCCTGGGATCACACCTCTTCCTACATCTCTGCATCCCTCACAGAGTTATTAATGCTGTGTATTTCCATGGGGGATACAGAGATGTAGGAAGAGTTGGATCCCAAGATCATGACAATAGCTTCACTCAAGGATTTTCAGAGCCACATGTGTAGCGATCTCATTCTTGAGGAGAAACACTCATGGCTGAGCACCTCTTAAATGGCTCACTTCATATACTATTGCTTTGGTGATATGTGAGCTTTGAAGGGGATACATTCAAACCACAGAAAATGTTGCTTTTATTAATTGGAAAATTCTAATCTGCTCCAATATGAATTCTCAGCTCAACTTAATACTTGTCAATGATCAACATACCTTTTCTTTCCTTTTTTTAAACATTTATTTATTAATTCAAGTTACATCTCCATCATAGTTTCTAGCTATTACAAATAAAGCTGTTTTGAACATAGTTGAGGATATGTCCTTGTGGTTTGGTGAGGACTCTTTTGGATATATGCCCAGCAGTGGTTTGGTTTCATCATAATACTCCTTCTCACACCTCTGTCTCTGTCTGTCTGCTCTCTTGTGTCTGTGTTTTATATGTATGTACATGTATATGTGGAAATGGCAAATCAATATTGGGTATCATTCTCTATAATTGTCTAATTTATTTTTTAGAGAATATCTCTTATTGAACTCAGAGCTCAATAACTCTGCAAGGGTAACTGTGGCCAGAAATTAACAGGCAGGAATCCCCTGTCTCCATTTACCTATGCTAAGATCACAGGCTCCCTCCAACTAAGGTCCTCATGCTTACACAACCTGTACTTTATTGAGTGAGCCATCTCCCTAACTTCCTTCTCGAACTTCTAAAACTGTACTTGAGGGATAGAGAGAAGTGTTCCAGAGGTTATACCTGAAGACATCTTTTGACAAGTAATTGCCCCCAATCACCTTTTGGGGTGTCTTATTCTTAAATGATTTAAGAAAAGATCTTTTTCAAATACACAAGTTATGCCTCCATATTATTACAGGTAGATGGTAAGAGATAAGAATCTTAAAAAAGAGAATGTCAGCCCTATTACTATCCCATTCAATCTGACTTGCACAATTGAAGAGAAAGAAGTATACATATCATGCAGTATATTCCTCTGACAACTGGCCCAGTATCAGCCTTGTTGTAAGTGGAAGTTTTCGGACCTTTTAGAGTTTGATGAATTCACAGATATATCCATGAAATAGGATGCTTGGCAAATGGGGTAGGGCAGTCTAGTTTAACATTTATCCTAATTGTTCTCATCATAGGGGACATGTCTTAAGTACTTCCTATTGATGTGCATCTTCCCCCTCAACATTGCAACCTCTTCAGATAGTTTAGGATAAAGATGGGGGTTCTTTGTGATCCTTTGGACTCTGTGGGAGAAGATGTTACAAACAAGCATGTTAAAAATAACTTCGATAAAAATGAACATTTAAGGTTTAACAGCTTTTCCTTCTCCTAACATCCTGCAAAAGATGTAATACTGCATGGTAGGCTCGTGACATGCTTCAGAGCATTTGAATTTTTAAAATACATTCTTTGGATAAAAAAGAGTCACTCTGGGAGTGTGATATCTAAAGGTCATCAGGAAAACATCTCCATGGCACATGAAGTCAATGGCAACGTCTCGGTATATGAGCTTTGATGGACATGCATTGTTAGAAGCACTGTGTGACCAATGGAAATAAGAATATTTGTCATCAAATATTTTCTGCTGCTTGTACAAACAGACGAGATAAGGCTCATGATATTTATTCTTCTGTCTGCTGGTACAGGCAAATGTTTCTATCAGAGCCTCATCTTTACAGAGGTTCCTCTTATAGAGATGTAACAAGCTCACATGTCATTTTAGCCACTGTGAAGGTAAATGTGAATTTTTGCTGATAATATCAATAATATTAATGAAATATTCCTCTAGTATTAGGTAGAAGTGACAAGGAAAAAATTGAAAAAAATAAAGTAGTTGTATAATGGAATCATACATGATTATTTTTTTCTCTGTGCCTCTGAATAACATGGTTTAGCTTTTTACAAAGTCATCTGTAGCTATCTAGGAATTCTAGCCATATCCCAAAGAAAAGACCATTACCCATGGAGTTAGAGTACATTAAAAGATAAACATTTTCATTTTATCTTCCTGAATTTAAAATGTGTAAGTTCTACTTTACAAGTAATACATTTATTTTTCCAAAGAAAATTAGGTTTGAACAAGAAGGTGGCAAGATTTGTCATTTTAGAAAGTCAGTCAAAATAGTCAAGAGAGTAATTTTGTCTCCATGATGCAAAATGACCTGTTCAATTTCCCTGTATTGAAACAAGACCATTGTAATATGAATCACTTAAAGTGAACTTTTATTGTCAAGGATAGTTTCAATTCTGAAAACTCTATTGTCCAGTTACAATCTGAACTTTATTTATTATCTGATGGTTTGATACTATTTCATATTTCAAATGTGACATTTTTTCCTAATACACATTTCTGTTCTTAACTACTTTGTAAATTGAGTGAAATATTTGGGGTCCTGGTTATCTTGGCAGAAGATTGACGATAAACACACAGTTTAATTGATAAAAGTTAAATGAAAGAAATTATCTTGATTTATTTGCTGGTACTTCTAGAAAAATCTGAAACTTAGTAATGTATGAAAAATTCCTATGGCTCATGGCTCCGGAGGGTAGAAGTTCAAGGGCACCATCCTGGTTTCTAGTGAGGCTTTTGTGTTGCTTTATCCCATGACAGAAGTGTGAAGAGCAGACAAGTGCACAGGTGGAGAAAGGAGGGGGTCAAACCCGCCTGTCCTAGTCACTTCTTTACTTCTTGAAGATGGTCCCTCTTGACGCCACCATAGCTGATTTAGACATAGAGGAGGCACTAAAACACTAGCAGGAATCTTTTAAGAAGTGTGAACTGGTCATAGGGAATGACTAGAGTGACAAAATACCTTATGAAACCATTGCTGCTCAAAGGATGGCAGGCGCCATGGTGAGGCTGAATGGTGGGGGGATCTGGGGACAGTTGGAGCTGAGATCTTTCTGGACCTCAACCTGGTCCTCACCATTGCCAGAAACATGGACAGAGAGCACTGAGAAAGGGAAGTAACACTGCACCTTGTCTCTGAATCCAGGCAAAGGCCACAAAGCCAGGAACCTGAGTCATTATGTTGGTGATGCCAGTTGGTGTCACTGGGTCACCACTTTTGGAAACGTGTGAGGGGCTCATCACTCTTATTAGTGCCCCTGCTTCTCCTTCTGGTGTTGAGTCTTCTATCACCTCGTGTGTTTCCAACCCGTTCATCTCAGTATGATTCCAAAGGGTTGGACCCGACTGTGGCTTTTTCCACATGCGCCTGCTTCCATATCTTGCTCAGGTTCCGTGACTCTTACATTATAACTTATTTTACATATATCTCCAACACCCTTGTTGTACCGTGTATTAAAAACTGCATCCTGGTTGAACCTAAATGTCTCATTCTTTACATCTGCCTTGGTTCATCTGAATACTGTTGGGAAAATTATCACTTAGTCCAGATAACTGTCTTAAATGTGTGGAAATGACCATAAATTTTAAATAGATACTCAAATTAACTTTTAAAATTTTTTAAATTTATTTTTTATTTCTTCAAGTTACATCTCAATCACAATCCCCTCCCTACTCCCCCCTCCAGTCCCACCCTTCCACCCTCTTCCCCCTCAACACCCCCATCCTCTACCCTTTTTTTAAGTTTAATGTATATCTTTTCTCCCCAACAGCTCCCCCTTTCAGTCCAACAAATGGTTCTTTCTCTCATAACAATAAATATAATACAAAACAACAAAAATAAATAGGCCACAATTATGAGAGTTATATGGCTTAGCATACATTCCCAATGTCCAGTCCATATGTATTTGGCACCTGACTTTTTCTACTATCTAACCATCTCCATGAGTTTAAAGTTCTATATCTAACTCAATTTTCATACTAACTTGCATCACAATTTTAAAAACATCTTCTTAGATCCAGAGCACCCTCTTGATTCCTAAAAAACTCAAAATTTAACTATGAGACTCTAGCTATCTATTCTTCAACCACCTCAGAGACCTGAGAGGGGTAAATATATCTGATTATATAGGAAGTGCAGGGCCAGCAGCTTCCAAAACTAAGAAATGACATACCCGTGGCTGCCTGGACAGTTCCCATTTTCTCTCCGTATATTACAGCATCAATCTACAGCCATTTGGCCCCGTTTCTCTGACAGACATTGATTATAAAGCAGGAATTATGAAGGACTTGCCTACCCTGTCTTAGCAGAGCGAGGCTGTCGACTTACCTGCTTCCAAGTTTTGTCCTGTTTGGACAGCATTCTGTCTACATTTGAAGCAAGGGGTTTTTCTTGACAAGAGATAGGCTTGCCACTAATTCAACCATCTCCCACTGGAGATTCTTTGATGCTCGTCTTCTACTTGAAGAAGAATAGGGGGTGCTGTCAGGAGCTGACATGTCTCAATATCAAGAAAATCTTAATTTAAGAAAACATCTTTGAATACCATATTCTGCAGATCTCTTGAGGTTTTTGAAGACCCCCCCATCTATCTCTTATATTTAGATAAGCAAATGTTGCTTGTCTCTTAGCAACTTGATTTCTGATTAGCTTAGAAAATAACTGTGATAGACTATCATAGTACCTAACAAAAAGACAAGCTTGAATGACTATTAGTTTGCATTTCTTAAGTATCCTAAACAGTTTATGACAGTTGGTACCAAAAGGCTGAAACTTCACATTTTATTTTAAGCATTACTAGGTACAATACATTTAAAAAGCATTACCCTTAATTTTGTATCAATATACAAAGATCAATACCAATGTGGCCAAATACAATCTTAATTTTGTATCAGTATACAAAGATCAATACCTATGTAGCCCAATACAATCTTAATTTTGCATCAATATACAAGGGTCAATACCATTGTGGCCAAATATAATCTTAATTTTGTATCAATATACAAAGATCAATACATATGCAGCCCAATACAATCTTCACTTTCTATTAATATACAAAGATCAATACCAATTTAGCCAAATATATTATTAATTTTTTATCAATATACAAAGGTATAAGGGCATATTCAATAATCTGTCCTTTTTTCTTGATCTTTCCTATATTATGTCTATGTCCCATTTTTCTCAAGTCTGTTCACCCCTACATAGGAGAGAAAGAAGGATACAGAAAAGAGAAAGAGAGAAGTCCCTGGCTCTAACCTCCAAAACCTATTTCACAAGACCATTTAACAGCTTGTAATCTCTTCTCCTAAATAGCAAGATCCATCTTGTTATTATCCATTTTCTATGGATTCTGTTATTTCTATTAACCATCAAATGACCAAAGGGGGGAAAAACACCCTCCCCACCTTCTGGGGATGCGACATCGCTCTCTTAAAATGACTTCCTTCTGATTTGGGACGTAGTAAACCTGTTTGGGGCCCAAATAAGAATGGAAAAATGGTTAAAAAGGTTAATAGAACCATTTGATGTTCCGTCCTTTTGTGCTCAGCTATTTAAATGTCCTAAGAAGTTCATAAACAGAAGCTGAACTTCAGGACTTTTCTGAAGTTCTGACTGGAGCAGTCTGTGGAGCTGAACAATCTTAGCGATTTTGAGTTGTTGTGGTTGTAGACTTTTGGGGAAACAGTTATTGAGGAAGTCTTCAAGGCTGGATCGTCTGGGCTACTTGTCTTCTTTGGTGTCTGATCTGTTTTCTTCTGAGGTTTCCATTGTCCAGTTGTCCCTGGATTCCTTGGATGGATGCTTTAAATCTTTGCTCTTGTGGTCTGGCTGTTTTTCCCTCTTGGGTGTACAGGTCCACATGCAGGCTGGATATCTGGCAGACAGGCTCAAATTAACTTTTAAAAAAAGGAGTAACAGTCAAAGACAGTCTTACTGATATCAAATACCAAGAAGACTGAGAGGTGGGCAGATCAACACTTGGTGTTCACTCTGACTGCAGGACAGAGGTAGCATAAAAGCATAGCAGTTTCACAGGCAGGATGAAGCACATTATGTTGTACAAAGTATCCTTCTCCATCCTGCCAACCTGGTGTCTGTCTGCATGGTTCTTCTGCAGATGCACTCTCCAGAAGTGGGCTTGTGTGAATGCTGCACCAGGACCTGACTCTACCTCCCCTAAAATTGGATCTCTGTCAACTTGAGATATAAAACAGTGGTCAGTTAGTGAGGACACATGGACAACATGTAATCAGGGAAGAGAAATGTCTGGTGGAAATACATTACACTCCTCCACATGTCAGACACACCCACATCTATGCATACACTGGGACTGAACTCAGCGGCGACTTTACAGGATAGTGTAACAGCTGTAGCAAGGGAGTAAGAATCAGGGATTTGGGAAACCATGATAGAACATTATCCAAGATGCTATAAAGAATACGGAGAAATTATTTCATAGAATCTAAGCCTAGATCAGTATTTATTCTTGCAGGAAATCTCAGATACAAATCTATATATTTCTCAAGCTTTTGTTCTCCCTTCAATTCACTTACTGGCTTTTTTTTTTTTCAGTATTGGTGATTGAACATATGGTGTCATATAGGCCAAGCAAGCACTTCACTACTAAGGGTATACCCCCAGGGCGCATTATTGTTCATTAAGTTTGTTTGGTTCATTTAAAGTAAACTTAGTATATGCACATAGAAGTCCCAAACTGAGTATCTTATCTGTGAATGCATTTGCTGACTTTTACTGTTTGTTAAGAAAGAAGCTAACATCTTCCATTTTGTTTTAATATACATATTATTTTATTTATCTAGTATATGATTAAGGGTATAAAATACATTGTTAATATCAATGACATCTAGGAGAGATAGCAGAATCTCTTTAAATGATAGACTGAGAATCACTCATCCATTTCTAGCAGCATGTGTACTATCACTGCCATCTGCCTATCCTAAATGTTTCCCAAACTACAATTCCTATTGACCTGAAAAAGAGGCTAAAGGGAAGACTGTTGCCCCTGGAGGCCCCTCAAGTGAGGGAATAAATCAGATCGGAGTGTGCCATCAAAGAGAAGACTCATCATTTTTTTGTATTAAGTGAGTAACAAGTAAAAGTTACTTCCTCTTGTGGCAAAGATTTGTAACCTAGAATTACATTGATCCATGTGCTGTGTCAGTGGCAGTAGTGAAATTCATAGTATTTTTATGTGAAATACACTGTTTTATTGCATTAATTCACATTTAATGTGTACACAGTAATAACCATAAAGTATGATAACCAAAGTTATATATTTTCTTCAGAGCATTCATTTACAGAGCTTTCGAAAGAGTCTGAGGAAATTAAAATATCAGTCAGTTTACCTGCAGGATATAGAGCAAAAGCAGAAGGCAATATAATATCTTTTACAAGCTACCCATTCCTCCCCACATAATATCCTTACTTCTGGGTGATAAAATACAATAGTCATAACAGTGTACATATATTTTAACTATGATACACAAAACAAAGGTTTCTGAAGGGAAGGGAAATATACCTCTATCAGTAAAATTGTATTACACACATGATTACAAGCAGGAGGATTGAGGCGAGGAGCAGTGAGGGCTGTAGTCCCCAGGCCCCTTTCCTGGTAACGGTCCACAGAAAGATGGTGCCCATAAAAGCTGGAAGTCTCGTATAAGAGGTAGTGGAGGCCCAGGGGATGCTAGAAAATAACAAATGAACAATTGCCCAGAAAACAGAACAGGAATGAAAAATTTTGGTCATATTGAAGGCCGAGAAAATAAAACAAGTGAGTGGACTATAATGTTCTAAAAGCTGTGACAGGAAAACCAAGGAATGGCTGATTTAAAATCAGTGAACACAAAATGGTGCTAGTAATACAGAACATTGCCATCCTTTTTATAAGTATTTTCTGAAGATTTATTTTATTTTTATGTATGTATGTGTATGTGTAACTTGGATATGTCACATGTGTGCATGTGATGCTGCCTGTGGACTGCAGAAGAAGGTGCGGGATGGACCCCTGGCCCTGGAGTTCCAGGAGGCTGTGAGCTGTCTGGTGTAGGTGCTTAGAACAAAACTCTGGCCCTCTGCAAGAGCGTCAAGTTCTCTTAACCAGTGAGCCATGTCTCCTGCCCCTTTTATAAGTTATCTGGATGCCAAATATTCTACTCTAATATGCAAACAAAATTAGTGTCAAATTAAGGCATACTCTGAGGCCAAATTCGTATTTGTGTACTTCAAGAGGGTTTCCCAAGCCCTGTGACACTACTGATTTTCCCTTCATTGAATCACGTTTGGTTTAATATCACTTATGTAGTTTACTAACTGACTCATGTTTTTGTATATTTCGTTTTCATGAGATATTTTCTCTATATATAGATGGAAGATGGACATGGCTTCAGTTTATCAATGAATCTTGTTCTAATTGAAACATGTGATACAGCAATGTACCTACAATTTGATATTTTTGTTATTACTTCAAGACATTTTAAAAAACACAAGTTATAGGCATATAATTTTATACATTTATTCAAAAAGAGGTGTGTGACACCAGGGTAAAGCCTCTTCCTTACCACAGGCATAGACTGTGGTTAGTGATGTCTCCTCATCACCCTTATTCTTCATTTTGTCTTTTTATTTATTCTTTCATACAATTCCTCCTGACCACAGCCTCCCCACCCTCCCTTTCTCTCAGTTCCCCTTCACCTCCTCTCTCACCCAAAGATCCATTGCTCTTCCATTTCCTTTAGAAAAGAGGAAGAGCAATAACATATCATAACAGAATGAAATAAAACTAGGCACATATCCTCATATAAAAGTAGGATGAGGCAACCCAGCAGGAAGAAAAGGGTCCCATGAGTAGGCAAAAGAGTCAGAGACATCCCCACTTACACTGTTAGGAGCCCCACAATAACCCAAGCTAAATAACCACAGCATGTAAGCAGAGGTCCTACCTCAGACCTTTGCAGGCTCCTTGGTTGCCACGTCAGTCTCTGTAAGCCCCAATAAGTTCTGATTAGCTAATTCTGTGGCCATATTCTCTTGGTTTCGTTGACTTCTCTGGGTTCTACTATCCTTCCTCCTTCTCTTCTGTGGGGCTCCCTGAGAGCTCAACTCAATGTTTGGCTATGAGTCTCTGCATCAGTTTGATAATTGGCAGAGGAAGCATGTCTGATGGCACTCATAGGCCTGATCTATGAGCCTAGCAGAGCATTGTTAGGAATCATTCCATTGACTATTTTTTTGTCAGTTATGTTTGGTTCTACCCTAGGTCTCTGAGTGATACAGCTTCTGGTTCCTGGCCATCCAGGCAGTATCTGTCATGGGGTACTTCTTGTAGCTTGGGCCTCAAGTTAGAACAGTCATTGTGTTAGTCATTTCCACAAGTTCTGAGTGATCAATGCCCTTAGAACATCTTGTAGGCAAGAAAGATAGGGAGGTTTTGTGGTTGGTCTTGTGTCTCAGTCCCACCTTGGGAGCCTTGCCTGGTTACAGAAGATGGCCAGTTCAGTCTCTGTACCCTCCTTCACTGGGAATCCTCACTAGGGTGACTTTCAGGGTTTCCAGTAAGTTTCCACCCCATAATGGCCACCTATTCCAATCATCTGTACCTGTGCTCTTTCTCTCTGTCCCACCCTCCCCCATCTGATCCCTCCTATTCCCATGCCCACCTAAGATGGCTCAGCCCTTAAAGGCTAGGCTCACAACCAAAAATATTGTCTTCATTTAGAAATGTCTCATAACCACTTACTCATTTCTTGACTATTCATACAGGCAAAAGAATGCACATAATAGCATAAGCACTTCTAACAATGTATTTTAAAATCTGATGACATACAGTTGCATATCTATGAATATAATACACATATGTACACATATGCTTATGTGGTTCATTGCATTGACCTTAAGGGATGTATCATCATAGATGTTGGAGCTGTCTTAATCATCAAACCTATCTCCCCCTCCTCCCTGCATTGATTACAGACTGTATTATCAGTGTTGCCTAGGAGCTTTGTGTGGCTGCTTCTATGAGTTCTAACCAGTAGAGTGGACAGGAGTTGTCTGTGCTCCTTCCAGAACAAGTCCTGAAAACCTCTTTTGTACACCCCCCTCTCATGTTCTAATGGCCAGGGGTATGTTAGTGACCACGGTGACTGGGGAATTGTGTATGGAAGGTACCCTTTGTATCTGAATGACCTTTAGGAGCACACCCACTAAACACTGACACTACCATTAGCCAGGCCCCCTGCATATAAGCCAAAAACCAGTTTCCTTGTGTTGAGACCCTGAGATACTGGCTTGTTTTTGTCAGATATAACTTCAAACCCACACAAACCTGTGCAGATAACAATGTACAGGGGAAGTGTAATTATTTTGGTCAGAACAATTGCACCAGCTACCATTTTTGACAGGCATTAAAAAGTCAGAAGTTTTGTAGTACTGTCAGGGTCCTTGGGGCTGAGCCCTGCCAATTAGAAGTATAGGACTCAGGTCACCATTCCAAATGTGGGTGCTTGGTAACTATGCTAACATCCTCTAATCATTTGTATTGATTTGGTTCCTCTGGTAAGATTTGAAGATGCTAACTTTTACACATCTTTATGGTGACTTAGGTATAGAACTGATTTTTCTCATTTAGTTGGAAATAATGAATTTTTTGTTGGAATTTGTGTTCTCGGGATTTTGAGGGAGATAATGTGCCTTTGTGTGTGGGTTTTTACTTTTTCTGTTTCTTTTGCTGCATTCTACATACCTGTGTACCTGTGTCATTTGGACATGCCTCTAAAGGATGCTTGTCTTTCTGGGATAGGTGCATAACAGAGTGATGAGCTAGCTGTTCAAGGGGTCACGGCAGCTAGTCCCCAGTTTAACTCCCAGCACGGGAGCCATATTGGCGAATTCAGGCAAAGTTCAACAATATTTATTGGTTTTGTTTACTATTTGTACAACTGTATAAATTGTTGGCATTTTGTGAAAGAGGAAATAGTGCTGAAGGTGGTGAGGGGTTAATTGCCAGAATTAAGTGACTAATTAATGATAGAGCTGGTTAAGGTTCCATAACTTTTACCAGCAAGTCACTAGTTTCTGTGAGGTGGCTTTTCTGTACAAAGTTGCTATGGTTTTTACCTGAATGCCTGATCTCATCATCACCATAACCCTCATGCCACCTTCTATCATCACCGTCATTATGCACCATACACCACTGGTTATTAGCAGATACAATGAAGTGTAGCAGCTTACAAAGAGCATTGCTGTTCAGATTTGATTTTTATTTATGTGTACAAGTGCATGTCTCTGTGCTTGTCACATGCGTGTACATGCCTATGGAAGCCAAAAGAGGCATTAGATCTCCTGGTGCTGAAGTTACAGGTGGTTGTGAAATGAATGCAGATACTACCGAAGGCCAAGAAGTGCTCTTAACTACTGAACTATCTCTTCATTCCCTAGGAGCATTTTTATCAGACACCTATAGAAGATTTACCAAGAAGCATTCCCTTTGAGTTGAATTCTCAGCACCAAGACTGAGGCTGGTTTCCAACAGTGCTCACTGATTGGCTGATGACAGCTGTGCACTTTGGTGAGCTCGTGAGTTCTTCCTGTCTTCTGTCTGGTCCATAGAGAATATGTTTGAGGAACACTTCATGATAGTGCTTGGACAATGTCACAGCAGGCATCAGTCTCCACCCTAGAGGAACTTCAAGTTTTTTGGAGAAAAATATTGAGGCAAAAATGTAGCAAAAATACAACCCAGAGATGCATTTTATGGTTTCCTATACAATGTCGGGGACTCCTAGAGAGGAGCCAGTCCTGTGGTTGGAATTTTGGGAAGCAGATTGCTCAAGAGATGACATTTGTTCTAAGTTGTGCCACATAAATATTTCTTACATTGGAGATTCTAGATTTTGTGTTCAATCTTATTCAACTATATCAGATCTTGTTTTGCTTAGTAGTATTCAGCCACACTGCCGTGAGTTACATGAAGCTATATGCAACCTAGCACCAATATCAGGTACCTTTGGCATTACTAGGATTTAGAATTCAGAAAGGACTACATGTTCCATTTATCATTATAATTCTGTCAAAGGAGGAACTCCATATATAAATTTTTAATAATTTTGTTATACACACACATACAAACACACACACACACACACACACACACACACACACACACACACACGCTTTTCAAACCACAGTACACATGTGGAGTCAGAGGACAACTTGCTGGTGTCCTTTTAACATGTATGTCCCAAGGATCTCATTCAGGTCATCAGGCTTGGCACTAAGGGTCTTTACCCACTGTGCAATCTCACAAGCAAAGCATTTGCTAAATTAAATGAAATCCAGTCGTGTCTGGATTCATTTCATTGTGGCTGAGGCTAACAAACTTAGTGACAATAATGTCACTATTTATGTCTTTCTTTGAAACAGGGTTGACCCATGTGCTTAAGACTGCACAGCTACAATATGAACCCATCTGGGATCTTCCTAATTCTACATCTTGAGTTCTTAAGGATTTTTGTTCTCTAAAGGCCTCTGGGAGTGTTTATTTGGAATTTTTCATTATTATTATTACTTTACATTTATCTATTTTGTGTGTGCATGTGTATGTGCTGGGGAGTCCACATACTATGCATAAAATGGGACAACTCTGAGGAGTCTGGTTTATTTAAATCAGGTCAGTAGGCCTGGTAGCAAATGCCTTTACCTGCTGAGTCATCTCACTGGCATTTGTTTATTTATTTATATTTATGGACAATGTTTTATCCAGCTTAGGTGGGCCTCTTTCTATGTGTCTGAGAATGACCTTGAGCTCTTGATCTTTCTTTCTTCATCTCCTAAGTACCAGATGTACAGCTCGCACCATCTTGCCCAGCTGGGAGCCATTCTTTCTTCTCCCAGCCACCCTGGCAGGTGTAACCATCCTCTGCATTGGTCATCACTGATATTCTTCTCCCCCACAGTGCAAGGAAAGTTCCTCCAGCTTTCATAAGCCTCTTCCTAAGTACCTAAAGACCTTGGTTTTGCAACCCTGTGAGCTAACAGCATTAGCATCAGCTGGAAAGTGGTAAAAATACCCTCCCCTATGTCCCTGTCATGCCCTATAGAATATGGATCTGTGTGTTTAGCTCTAGCAGATGTTCATGCTGAAAAAACCTTGAGGATGAGCATCATGTAGCCATAGCCCTGTTCTGCAGGGGTATGTCGGTGTATCTGGGAGAGGAGAGAAACACACCAGGCTGGCAGTCAGCCCTGCTGTGTACTTGGAATCCTGCCTTTGTTGGCTGAGCTTTCCCTCTCAGATCAGTGCACGATAACCCACCTACTCCTTGCTTACCAGATTTTCCTTCAGGGCCACCCTGACTATCCTCAATATGGCCTATTTGGGGGTTGCCTATTCACAAGACAAATTTGTCTGAGCTTTCCTTTACAAGATCTTTGCCTCCTGTGGACCTTTCCAGGATTCTGGAAAGATGATCTAATTGTGGCTGGAAGTTCCCTGATGATAATGGACAATCTTTCCATCTACTAGCAGGGAGCTAAAATCCTACTATAAGTGAATAGATGCCATGTACATCCTTCTGAGTCTGGGTTAGCTCACTCAGGATGAGCTTCTCTAGTTCCATCCATTTGGCTGCAAATTGCATAATTTCATTGTTTCTGATAGCTGAGTAATAGTCCATTATATAGATGTACCACAGTTTTTTAATCCATTCTTCAGTTGAGGGGCATCTGGGTTGTTTCCAGTTTCTAGCTATTACAAATAAGGTTGCTATGAACATAGATGAGGAGACTTCCTTATGATTCCGTGAGGAGTCATTTGGATGTATACCTAGAAGTGGTATGGCTGGGTCCTGAGGCAAAGCTATTCCAAGATTTCTAAGATATCGCCATACTGACCTTCATAGTGGTTGCACAAGCCTGCACTCCCACCAGCAATGGAGGAGGGTTCCCCTTTCTCCAGACCCTCCCCAGCATGTGCTGTCATTAGAGCTTTTGATCTTAGCCATTCTGACAGGTGTGAGATGGAATCTCAGAGTCAGAGTCATCTTGAGTTGCATTTCTCTGAGGATTAAGGATGTTGACCATTTCTTCAGGTGTCTCAATAGCTGAACACAAAAGGACTGAACATCAAATTATTTTATTAACATTTTTAACCATTTTCCATCCCTATTTGGGCCCCAAACACGTTTACTACATCCCAAATCAGCAGGAAGTCATTTATGAGAGCAATGTCTAGGCCCAGAAGGTGGGGAGGGTGTTCCCCCACCTTTTCATTATTCCATGGATAACAGAAAATTTTGTCATTTAGGGGAAGAGATTATAAGATGTTAAATGGTCTTGTTAAATGGGTTTTGGAGGTTAGACCTAGGGACTTCTCTCTTTTTCTTTTCTGTATCCTTCTTTCTCTCCTATGTAGGAGTGAATAGACTTGAGAAAAAATGGGACATAGACATAGTATAGGAAAGATCAAGAAAAAAGGACAGATTATTGAATAAGCCCTTATACCTTTGTATATTGATATAAAATTAATACTATATTAGGCTAAATTGGTGTTGATCATTGTATAGTAATGCAAAATTAAGATTGTATTAGACTACATCAGTATTGATCTTAGTATATTGATACAAAATTAAGAGTATATTTGGCCACATTGGTATTAATCTTTGTATATTGATACAAAATTAAGGGTAAAACTTCTTAAAGGTATTGTACCTAGTAATGCTTAAAAAGGAAATGTGAAGTTTTGGCCTTTTTCTACCAACCATCATAAACTGTTTAGGATAATTAAGAAATACAAACTAACAGTCATGCAAGCGTGTCATTTTGTTAGTTACTATGACAGTCTATCACAGTTATTTTCTAAGCTACTCAGAAATCAAGTTATTAAGAGACAGCAACATTTGCTTATCTAAACATCAGAGATAGATAGGGCATCTTCAAGAACCCCAAGACATCTGCAGAGTATGGCATTCAAAGATGTTTTCTTAAATAATATTTTTTTTGATATTGAGACATGCCAGCTCCTGACAGCATCCCCTATTCCACCCCGAGTAGAAGATGAGCATCAAAGAATCTCCAGTGTGAGATGGTTGAATTAATGGCAATCCTATCTCTTGGCAAAAAAACCAAACAAACAAAGAAACAAAAAAGAAAAACCCTTGCTTCAACTGTAGACAGACTGCTGTCCAAAAAGGACAAAACTTGGAAGCAGGTAAGTCAACAGCCTAGCTCTGCCAAGACAGGGTAGGTAAGTCCTTCATAGTTCCTGCTCTACAATCAATGTCTGTCAGAGAAATGGGGCCAAACGACTGAAGATCGAATGTATGGAGAGAAAATGGGAACTGTCGAGGCAGCCACTGGTATGTCATTTCTTAGTTTTGGAAGCTGTAGGCCCTGCACTTCCTATAAAATCAGATACATTTATCCCTCTCAGGTCTCTGAGGTCATTGAAGAATAGACGGCTAGAGTCTCATAGTTAAATTTTGAGTTGTTTAGGAATCAAGAGTGTGTTCTGGATCTAAGAAGATGTTTTTAAAATTGTGATGCAAGTTAGTATGAAAACTGAGTTAGATATAGAACTTTAAACTCATGGAGATAGTTAGATAGTAGAATGTTAAAGTCAGGTGCCAAATACATATGGACTGGACATTGAGAATGTATGCTAAGCCATATAACTCTCAGAATTGTGGCCTATTTATTTCAGTTGTTTTGTACTGTATTTATTGTTATGAGAGAAAGAACCATTTGTTGGACTAAAAGGGGGAGCTGTTGGGGGGAAAAAGATCTACCTCAAACTAAAAAAAAAAAAAAAAGAGTAGCGGACGGGGGGGGGTTGAGGTGGAAGAGGGTGGAAGGGTGGGACAGGAGGGGGGAGTAGGGAAGGGATTGTGATTGAGATGTAACTGGAAGAAATAAAAAAAAAATGAAAAAAAAAGTACATTTGAATGTGTTGACTTGTTTTTAAATACCACAGGTACCCATGGGATGATGGGACTTACAGGCTTTGCAGCTGCCTTCAGCATCTTGCCTTTCTTTGACAGCCTGATCAGTCCCATGCAAGAGGTGCTGGGGTCTCTGTTTGCCTAGTCAGCCCCTTGGCAACAGTGCTCAGAAAGTCCCACAACTCATGACCATGTGTCAGAAGTAGTTGCAGCTTGGGGATTCTTGTCTTGGAATCAATAAATCCCTTTCCTTCCAAATTATAAAAAATAAATAACTTGATTTTATTATTATTATTATTACTACTACTACTACTACTACACTGGCATTTTGGTGTTTCCTAGATCATCTACCTCCTAATACAATGGTAATTCTACAGCAAATAGGTTTCCTTTGTTCTATTTGCTGTTGTGTTCCCTGTGCTAGATGTATGATCACTCTCAGTCAGTATGTGCTAGATGTATGATCACCCCATGAACATATGTTGCAGAAAGGAAGGAAAAGGGAGAAGTGGCCACATTTAATTATTGACTAAGCAGAGGAGGAGGCTGTATAAATTGGGTTGTGTAAATAACTTGAACAAATTGGGGTTTGTACATTCTTCCTGTCCATGGAATGTAACATAAGAACATTCATAATTGTCTGCCTTATAGGTGAGGTGAGCTTATCTAAGTTGGTACCTTTAAGAGCTTCAGGGTAAACAAAATGCCTTACTCAACCAAATTCTGCTTAATTAATGCTTATCAGGCTTTCTAAGTTCTTAAAGCTGAAAAGAAACAAGACTTTCTTGCTGCCCCTGAGATGAAGCCCAGATCATGACATTGGTATGCTTACCTCAGCTGCTCCCTCCTCCACCTCAGCTAGTCCTTCCTGCATCTCCTCACTCTCTCAAGACCGGTGAAGATGGGATTGAGTGCATTTTAGCTGAAGTGTGGGAGGGAGGGAGTGGCAGGAAAGGCAGAGGGGAGCCAAGTGGATTTTTCTACTGCACTCATGTACTTGCCTATTTGATGGGCAAAATAAAAATAGGAAGCAAGCTTCAGTCCAATGTCTGTGAAGTCTCAGCAGGGCAGAGACACCTACATAAAGCTGGCCCATGTGAGGTGTTTATATGTAGTGTCAGGCAATACTTAGGAATGGGGTGAAATCCTAAAAATGACGCTTATTGAGGGGTATTATTAGCTTTTTCTGTTCTTGAGTTGTCTTTTACCCACAGTCAAACAGACTGTTCACCCACAGGATTCCAGTGACACATCCAATGTGGGACAGTTATTTTTCTTTGTTGCTCCAGGTTTTCACTTACAAACTCATTTTGGCATTTTCTGCTGCATACTTTTCTGGCCACTGCACTATGTTGATACCTAAAATAACAGCCAACTCCTTGTTCAAAGATTAGTCCTCAAGCTTCCAAGGAAAGGAGTTTATCAGGATGGTAGGCTCCTTCATTTCTCTTCACAAGAAGGTTTCAGTTGAGGTGTAAGGCTGAGGAGGACTCAGGAGAGCATTTCTGCAACTTGCAAACAAGTACATTGATTGTGAAGGAAGCTGAGTGGAGGAAGAAATAGACTGGCTTACTCTCAGAGGGGCTTGTTCTTCTTCTGACAGAATCCCAGACACTTAGTGGGGAGCCGCTAAGCACAATTAACACCATAAAATGTGCAAGCAGGTACCTCCCTCCCTCTGGAATCTCCAGAAGTGGAGGAAAAGCATCCTAGTAAAATTTCCCACTCAAGAGATAAGGAAAACTGAAAAGATGATCCATGGAAGTATTGCTACGTCTAGGTCTAGTTATCATTTTCCAAGGTAACCTGGTAATGCTATATGTCTTGGAAATGAAGAATTATCTTTCAAATTATGTTTGAAAAGCAGAAGACAGTCTCCTGAAGAATCTATCTATCTATATATCTATCATTCATCTATCTATCTATCTATCTATCTATCTATCTATCTATCTATCTATC
>CAJQZJ010004687.1:8690482-8705482 GCA_907164525.1 Lophiomys imhausi | reverse complement strand
ACACATATATTGAATACTTGGCCAGGCTACGTAACAACAGTCATATGTTTCTTTTTTTGGAAACAGCTAGGCTGAGCCAAAAGCTATCTGGTGGATGGTCTCCCAATATGCCTTCCTTTGATAGAAAGTATCTCACCCTTGACCCTTATCATTTTTATTTTTTTGTCCCGACATGACAAAAGCCTATTGGTGCCTGCTCATTACTGTCTGGTCCTTCCACAGGGTTTGCTGTGACTGCTAACTCAGTACCTTATCTTTTTGTCAACATCTACCTTGGTGTTTTAACCATAACCATGTTTAAAAACTCAGATAATTAACAGCTATGTTTTTAAATCTCAGATTAGTTGAATAATGCCTCTGAGAATTTAATAAGGTCACTGTGAACACAAAACCTACTTCTAAACTGGAAGCATGTCAAACAATCTATGGCAGACCAGAGGCACGCTGGCTGGATGAAGAGACTCCTCGAAGCAGGGAGGCCAGGTGTGGTTTTTATTGCAACACGGAAAGTTAGTGTTAGATCTCGCCTTTAAGACTCTTTAGCTGTGAGGCCTCAGACAAGTGGCTGCATCTCTGAGTATAACCTTCTCACCTGTGAGAGAGCTGCAACAGCACCTGCTTCTGAAATTGATTGGATTTACACAGGCAAAGAACTGACATGTGGTAGGCCCATTATAAAGTGGCTTCATTTCCCCCATGGGTACATGTGGATTTGGATCAATAAGTGCCACCTGCCCACCCACACACTGTCACACTAAAATATGACATCAGCATGGAAATAAGAGAGCCTTTTCCAGTTCTGTGGCCCTCAGGTGAGCAGCAGCAGCCGTGCCCTGGGAGCTGACTAGGAATGCAGAGTCCAGGGCCCACCTTGCTGCTCAGGATCTAGTGTAAAAATGCCCCCGGTGATTTGTGAGCACAGTCAAGTTTAAGAATGAGAAGTTACAAGCCAGACTGTGGCATTTCTCTTTTGACCACTTCCACTACCATTGCTAGTTAGCCTTTCCTTTTCACTGTTCACCTGTTGGTGTGGTGATTTGGTGGTGACACACATACACACACACACACACACACACACACACACACACACACACACACAGCTTTCTTCTTGAGGCAGGTTGACACGTGCCGGTTTGCATATGTATAAAATGGATGCATATGGACCATCCCTTAGCAGAGGGTTTGGTATAGGCAGAACATCTATAAATGTTTATGGAGGGAGATAAAAGAGGCAGCCTTCAGACAAACAGACCTTCCCATCTGTTCTGCAGAACTACAGCAGCTTGAAAGGGCCTGGAGAGAGATGAATGTGTGGAGGTCTTTGCCAAGAGGTATTACCCAGGCCTGGTGGAGGAGGGGGCTTGCTCTCTTATTCTCTGCCAGGAGATGTGCTGAAGTTACGGAAGCCTGTCAAATATGTGCAGCCAGTACAAAGGACAGGTAACTTCCTTGCTTCATTCTCTTCTCTGCCTGGCAAGGCTGGTATGATCAGGCTTTGGGGGCAGTTTTTATTGAGTGATAGTTTTATTTGTTCCAAAGGGGCAAAGAGGTAGATAGTTGGCCTTGCTCCCGGATCATATTTTTCCATATCTGTGACTAGCTGGCCCATGTTGACAAAACTTTAAAACTATATTTATTATTAATTCTAAACACCTACCAACCAACCAACCAACCACTTCTAACACTTTAGAAAGGATACCCAGATCAAGACAATGGAAGTCCTTAGAGGGTAACTGGTCAGCAGTCTGTCTGTAGGAGCACCGTAATCAGCAGTCACTCAGTGGTCACCAGGCTCTGGTGTTGCTATGGCAACCTCACTTCTGATGGGGTGGTCCTCCTCTGTCAATATGAGACTGCCAAACTTACACAGGGCAAGGGCCACACTCCTGCTTGTTTTGTTTTTTTAACTCACCCAGTTCTTATGACCCTCCCCAAGAGCTGAGTGGGGCCTTGGCCTTGGTGTCAAGGTTGCTGCACTCTGCTGATGGCTAAGCCAGCTGGCCTCCAAGATTGCTGCCTCAGGGGTGGGGCTGTATTCCTGCAGCCTAGGAGCTGGCCATTACAGTCTCTCACTTGAGGCCACAGTCTCTTCACCGTCTGTTGGGCTAGGCACAGACCTCTGGCACACCATTGCTTGAGGTTGGGCCTTTTTCTGTCCACATAGTTTGTGTGCTGCTCTTGACATCGAGGATCTCAGGTCTCTTCAGGCATGCCCTTTGGCAGGGCTCTTTCTCCATGGTCTCAGCACCAGCTGTTGGCATACCCCCGCTAGGGTCACTGCCGCTCCTATCTGCAGGTCCCACAGAACCCCCACAGTGCCAACAGATGCTGTTCTCCATGTCTCTTGGAGCCAAAGCTTTTATGGCTTCAAAATGAGGCTTACCCGGCCTAAGTCCAGTCTGGGCTCTGCCACCTAGACAGCAATCAAGTGAGGCAGTGTTGAGGAGCAATGCCAAGCAAAAAGCCCTCTCCAGTTCTCAGGCTTTCCTTTATATAGTCTTTAGGCAGTCTCTTAACTATGCATTAGGCTCTCTTCTCATTGGTCAGTCTTATGATCTCCTCCTGAGGTACACCTGTTGACACATGCGCTGCCAGGTGTTTCCCACAGGTACAAGGCTTGAAGCTGACTTTGTATGCCCTTTTAATAATTTGAATTTCAGAAGCCCTTACATTCTTTACAGGCCCAAGTCTTCAAATTTCTTAATTTCTGAGTCCCAAGTTTTCTCTCAGTAGAGGAAGCTGAGAAACAGATATTACCTAGAGAAAGATCGTATGGCTGGAAAGAAATTGCTACCTTTAAAGGAAGGTGAGAAGTAGGAAACTATAGACTCTTGGAGCTTTGGGAAATTAATTGTACTCCTTAGCCACAAGGAAATCAAATATGGCATTTCCTTAACACATACAACTATGGAAGATATATATAAATTGAGTTTTGTCAATGTGTATCTGGAGTATAGATCAATGAAATCCACTAATAATGTCGAGTTCTTTGAGACTGACAACCTCTTTCTGGAGATCTAGGGCCCTTTCAATCTCCTTTGTCCCTGCCTGGAAAGATTGACAGGCCTGGAAGCTTCATGTTAGGGCTTTATACCTTATTTTATGGATGTGAGTTGGTCTGGCAATAAAGAACTCTAAAAGATCAATATCGTTCCTTTCACAAACTCCTCTGTCCTTTGCAAAACTTATTTCCTTTCCATCCATCCATTCATCCATCCAACCATCCATCCACCATCTATCTATCTTCTCATGTAACCAGTGTGAATAATCTAATAGGTATTAGAAGGAAAACTATCAGCTTATCATCCATATGAGAAGAAAATCTCCCTTAATCCTTTAAGGCATATTTTTTCTAACAGCCATGTAATCTTGTTGTTCATTATGTTAGGATTTTTAGGTAACTTACGCGGGTCTTGAACTCATGATCCTCCTACCCCAGTCTCCAATTTTCTGGGCTTATAGTTATATGCCACCTGCCTGGCAGACAGAATTTTTATTCATGAGAATTTGAAATAATAATTCGAGTAATTATTAGAGTAGCATTTAGTTTAATGGACACAGATTAGTATAATAGCTTAGATAATACTGTCTGGGGTATCAGCAGTTTTCCACATTTCAACCATCTAATACAATGAAATCTTCAGGAACAGATAGGAGGTGCCACAATGATGGCATAGCTGGTCTTGGTTGAGCAGGAGATGTACGGAGTGGAAAGGTCACTATAGGCAGGCCATTAAAAGCCACATTGCCAAAGGCTCTGACATCTTCCCTGTGTGGTTCTCTCTGATTCTCTGAGTATTGATGTCATTGGTCAGATGTGGCTCTGACTACAATGGACGTGACTACTGTCCACATGTCACTTTCTAAAACTGCCTCCCGGGGCCACGCCAACCTCAAGGAGGCTGAGATGTCCCATGGGCCAGATGGGACAATGCTCCATCAGTCAGCACCCTGCTTCTTTTGTCTCTGCCTCCTGCAAACCTGGAAAGGGAGTTGACATTCCCATCCCCTTACTTGAGAGTCAGTTCTCTGCTCTATAAAGCCCCCTCCACCCACCTGGAGAACAAGAATAGAACCTAAGCTTGCCACGTTTTGACAGTTTCTAACAATTAATCCAGACTCCTACAGTTCACTAGGACTCTGTGAGAGTTAATGGATTATTTGAGTGACTTCTGTCAGTTTAATCGCTGCCTTTACAGTGTGTTTTTGACTCATGTATGGACAAGTTGGGGCTCACTGGTCTCCTTTGCACACCAGGGAGCTCAGTATGCACAGTTGTTTAAAGGCATATTCCATCTGCTATAAGTGGGCCACTGCTGCATGCAGCACCCTCTATTGTTACAATAATTTTAAAAATAGAACTTTCAGGAGCAGAAAGGTAAGACAAACACAGTATTTTAACATGGTTCTTCTTAGTGTGTTGCTATGGAATCCTCCTTCTGGGAACCACTGGGAAAGTTAGCCCCTTGTGCCTCTCTCTAATTCCCTAATCTGTAAAGTGGAACCAGTCATAGCCACTACTTTGGATTGTCATACAGACTAAATAAGTTGATGTTTATTGAGTGCCCAAGGCAATATCTGGACTATTATAACATGTGCCTGTGACTTTCAGCTATTACCAGGAGAACTGGTATGCAGCTCTGGGACTTTAAAGGAGGAATATGGGCTATGTGTGTTTACATTACTGGAAAAGTGATGTTAATGTAGAAAATATGACACCAACATTATTTACTTACAGAAGAGAATGTGCCAAACCAGCCCATATGAACCAAACTTTACAATGTGAGCCAAAGTCATAAAGTTGCAGAATCTTTTGCAAAGGGAAACAGGGATACTGAGGGCAACAGGGACACTGAGGTGTGTCTGTCCAGACTGTTGAGGACAGAGCCTGCTGGTCCTGACTGTGTGCGTATATACCATCATCCGACTGTGGTGGTATCCCTGGAGAGAACAAAGTGCCTTATGTTCCTTTGAGGTCAACATGGGCACTGTCTAATCATAGCATTGAAGGTAATCCCTTCTGTCCATTCTTGAATTTGTAGCTGTGACACTAAGTTTTGTCTTATTCACTAAAATAAATACAAAAGCATAAAACTCAAGAAAAGTCATGAAATACTCACAGGCTCAAAGGAATGGTTAAGCTGTTGGGCTTGTCCACAGAATGCACTTTCTCCTGTTTAAGGGTTTCTCAAAGTGGACCATGAAAAAAAAAATCATTGAGGATCACAGCTCAGCAGGGCAGGAGTAGAACTCAAGTTTCTAAATTTCTAAACACCACCTCCCTCCTGTTTACGATTCTATTGCTATTGTATCTCAATCTGAAGTGAAACCAGCAATCAGATGGTTTTGACATAGCTGCTGTTGTAGTGGCTGACCTTGGTCTTCAAGACTGAGGTAATGGAGCCAAGAAAACAGAATGGAAGGTTCTAACAAATGTCTCCTGGGCTTTTTGTTGCTATTGATTGGGCTTGTTTACTTATTTTTTTCTTGCTCTGCTTCGAAATGGAATTCTGTGATTATGTCCTGGATTGGAAGACTAAGTATGGAGGAAGATGGTTCTTTGAAGTCTTACTTTTCCATGTAGCTCCTTACATTCTCCCTTTTAGGGAGCACACAGTTGAGATTCAAAAGCCCAGCCTGGGCAATTGTTTTGGGGTACAGAGTCTCTCATGGAGTTGCAAGTCTCATGTTATCTTCCAGATGTGGATCTCCCTTGTTTGTGGCCTAGGACTCATTTGTCTGTGAACTAGAGAGATTTTTTTTACAGACTCTTAGAGACTGGCAACCTTCATTGCAGGTGATTGTGGCCCTCAACTTTGGAGTATCAGTAATTTGGAGGTCTTCTTGAAATCCGAGCTTGAATTTATGCTTCTTGGTTTAGGCTCCCTTCTGCCTCCCTCATGGAATTGTGCATGCCACTGGGGATTACACTGAACATGGCAGACAGTTTATCACTTTTGGGATACAGAGCTGGCCTACATATTGGTCAAGAGAGTCCCAAAGCCACTTTCTGTGAGTGGCCAGCCTACCTGTAACCCACTTGGAATTTCAGAGACATGCTCCATCATTAGGAGCAGGGTTTACTGTGAACAGAGAGAAATAATACATCTCTACTCTAGGCTGGAGGTCTTTAACCCATCAGGTTGAAATGCTGCTTCTTATTTAATCGTCCGTTGACACAGGACAGGTGACTGGTGATGTGTCTGGGATTCAGCATTCTCAAGTCCATCAATGTCTTGGATTGTGTTTGTAGACAACTTAATGTGTCTCCTTGTTTTGGCTGGAGCACCTGAAAAGCTTGTGGGTGTTTATCAGCTTTAGCCTCTTTTCTTCCCAGTGTGTTTCTGCCCTGCAGCTTAGAGCTGTGCATGACCACATGATCTTTTTTTCTGCTGGCAATACTTCTGCTTTTCAGCATAATGTGTTTCACTTTCTCCATCTCTCCCTTTAACTAATTGCAACACAGAAGCACATTCTGTGCCCCATCTGTTTCCATGATTGATTGTCTTCTTGTTCAGATCGTCCTAGAGTGTTGTTCAAAAAGGAAAAGCAGGCTTCAGTGTGACCTTTCAGATCATCATAAACTGTGTGTCTAAGCATGCTTTTCTGTGCCTGTGGGCACTCATGGGAAGAAGAAAGGGTTTACTTCCCACTGATGAGTAAAGCCTCCCTACTGCTCACTCTGGACAAGCTTGTCCTGCACACCCATGTTTCCTGTTTCACTTTCCTTACATCCACCATAGTCATGGCAGATATGGGCATCACATGTTTATGGAGAAGTGAGAAGGGTTGTAATTAGGGAGGGTGCAGCAAAAGCTTGGAAGAAACCATTGCCCCAGGAGTGTGATGTGTCATGTAATTTCCCTACACAATTCTTTTAGTTATTCATGATAGCTAATTTCTAGAAAGTCACTGAATTAGCAAATATTCAAATACTGAATACTGAATTAGCAAATATTCAAATATTGTTCATAGAAGAAGTATTCCTATAGATTCATATAGGTTCCTATAGATACCTGGTCAATTTTAAATCAACTTATCAGTGTGGAAAAGATACCTTATTGAGTGCACACCAGTTCAAAGTGGTAAGCTTGTGGTCAATACCACTATATATATAACTCATTCCTGGAAGAAGCTGCTATAACACAAGTTATCATTCATGTTTGTGTGTAGAAACTCCAGATAGCAGCTCAGCATTGCTTAAAGACCCAGTGAACCATCACAGCAAAGAACATGCAATGACACTTTTGGGCAAGATGAGACCTGAAACACGGAGGCAGACTGTTACCTCGTTCATTAGTGCTCCCTTGGTATTTGCCATCCACAGGTCAGCTTTCTCATGGCTAGGCAATGAGTCCACAGATGCTCACAAAGGGGCAGAGTGTGGATTTGGTTGTTATATATAAATATGAGAAGGCAACATGCAGTACATTTTGGATTGATTGCATCTTATTATATGAACATCTGGTATCTACTTCTCTTACTTGGATGGTCTGCGCTCCCTCACAGGAGCAAAGGCTTTTGTCCCCAACCAATGAAGCATTGCTAGAATCATGTTAGTAGAGATCTGAATTTGATATAAATAAAAGCATTTTATTTACATCTTTATTACCCTCTTTTTGGACATCTAAATTCATATCCAAAGTTCCCTCTTTATAGATATACTTTATGGAAGACTTGCATTAGGAATCATGGAAAAGGAACCTAAACCAGGGCATGGGTGCTCCATGCCAATGACTTTGCCATCACTATGGGAAAAGAGTAGAAAATGCAACATAGTAAAAGAGTAAGTAGATCATGGATGGCACAACAAATGTGGGGTTTGACTGTGGATGTGATGTGACAGATTCATGCGTTCTGGCCTCTATCTTTGGGAAATGACGTACTGCTCCCTGAAGCGTTAGCCACACAAACTCCCTCCTCTCCTCTGCTGCTTTTTGTCTGGGTATTGCCATAGCACCAGAAATGAAGCCAAGATGGTTTGAAGAACTTTTCTAACACAGTTTTTATCTGAAGTGTTGTGAGCTTAAGCCAGAAGTTGTCAAATATCCCTGCAAGTGAGGATTCTGCTGGTTTTGAGTACTTGAGGACTAGCTTAGCTTAGAAGGACTACCCAGTAGGATGAGGTAGCAATAATCCCTGAACTTTGAACTGGGAGTTTTATTGGAATGCTGTTGTGTCAGTCTGACCCCTGTTGCTATGAAAGAGTCGGGGTAATTTACAAGTAGTATAGATTTATTTCTCAGAGTTCGGAGACCAGGACATCCCAGGTCAAACCAGTGGTATCTTTTAGATACCTCCTTGCTCCTTGTTGTGTCCTCAAATACAGAAGGTGAAATGGAAGGAGGGACACTATCCCAGCAACCCTTTTCCATGGGGAAACCCTCATGACCTAAGCATCTGTATAAAGTCCCCTCCTCCGCACACCATTGCTATGGAGAACAATCTTCATGAGTCTCCCATAGCAGCAAGCACGCTCACTTGTCATGCCAGCCTCAGGCTCATGTTACAGTGTTGAGTTGTGTGTTCTGCAAAGCCCAGAATGCTTATTGTCTGTCTCTCCACAGGGTTATTTGCTGATCTTTGCTGTGCAATGGAAATGATAATGCAGGCTGAGGCTCCTGGGGGCAGAAGGCAAAGAATAATTCTCTGTTGACAAACTGGCAGAGCAGAGGGCATCCTCTTGCTAGGCATTTGTGCATGCACCTAAGCATGCGGTCCTACCATCCTCTAATTGAAAACGGAGAGAAACAAAACACCAGTGGGGATGTAGGGTATAATCCACAAGTCTGTGATAAGTTTGCTCTAAGAGCAAGACTACAAATGTGAGGGTTTGCTTTAATTATCAACGCGACACACCCTAGAATCCCCTGGGAAGAGGCTGGGGCATTGTCTGGGTCATATTGGCTTGTGGTCATATCTTTGGAAGATGCTCTTGATTTTTATTGATATGGGAAGACCATGAGCACCGTGGGTGGCTGTAACTATGTTTGTTACTTTGTGGGTTCCTTTTTCTCTCTTCCACCTTTCTCCACCCTTATTAAACCCCTCACACTAGATAGGAGAGAAATGAAGGATAGAAGGGAGAGAAGGCAAAGTTATTGTTAGATTATTTCCTTGGGGCAAGTTTGATCTTCAACAGCAGGATACCTAATTTCTTTGTGCATGAATACTAAACAAATCTCAACCACCATCCACCAATAACAGCAATCCAGCCTCTTGTGGGTCCTAGCATTTATATATCCTCTGAATATTTCCCAGAAACCCAAATGTCACACACATGCAGAAAATATCTGCAGCTGACAAAATCACACCCTTGCCAGAGCACGAGGCAAATCAGTCAGCTGATGAAAAGCAGCTCTATCCCCACAACTGGGATTAAAAGGAAAGCATATTCCTATAACATTTCTGTTTAATAAAAAAAAAATTGCACAATTCTCACTATAGGTAGCTCCATTCTGTGGATTTGGGCCTGGACTATAAAATGGAGGAGAAAGAAGAGTAGTGAACTTGCATACTCATTTCTCTCTGCTCTTGACTATGATGCTCTTTGCTGCTTCAAGTTCCTGCCACCTTCACTTCCCTTCAGCAATGGACTGTATGTAGGCTAAAATAAATCCTACCTCCCTTAAATTGCTTTTTGTCAGAGTGTCTTAGCTCAGCAATGGAAATAACACTAAGACACAGAATCTCTATGGCTTTCAACAGCTTCACAGACTTCTGCTTGCACTAGGTTCTGCTCCATGCTGTCCTGTTCGATTTCGTAACAGAACATCCTGTATCTGGGTCCCGGCCAGGCTTGTGGAGAGAGGAGAAGGGGAAGAGTTGGGGAGCAGGAGAGGGAAGGGGAAGAGAGGATGAAATGACAGCCCGGAAGCTTCTCCTGAGACATGGCACATCACTTTGCTTACATCTCATCGGCCAAAGTGAGTTATATAGGCAAGTCTGCGTTCAAGAAAACGGGACTTTTTAACACTTGGACCCAGAAAGAAAGCAGAGAGATATGAACCATGGCTCATTCTCCCTCACAGGTTGATAGAGTCAAAGATTTTTTTTTCTTTTCCTTTTTGTCTGAAAGGGAGGCGCTCAGAGGTAGATGGAAGCATGTTGCACAGGGAGAGACAGCAAGCGGTTTCCCTGTCAGATGATATCCTGGCTGTTCCGTCTGAAAGTGCAGGTTGCAGGTAGGTGAAATGACACTGGCTGGGATGGTATGGGAGCCTAAAAACCTAGTGCTTTGGAATCAGCCGAGCAGATTCAACTGCAGGCTCAGATGAACTGTCAGAGCCAGGCCTAGAATTCTGCATTGCTAACCAGCTCCCAGGAACGTCCTTGCTGCAGACCTGAAAGGCAAGGGTGTATGTCACCAGGCACTCTGAGGTGAAACAGGGAAGTGAGTGTTCATTAGCAAATCATCCCTGTCAGATGGTGAAGAATGACTCTGAGGTGAAGTGGTGAGCCTTGTAAGACTATTGAGACTCCAGGGCAGGGGCGAGATCTGAGCCTTGGTGAACAGGGTGGCTTTCTGAGTGGCACGAAGCAGTCAGGTGGCCATCGTGGGCTGGCAGGAAAATTTAATGGTTAAAAGTTGGTGCCCAAGAGGGCAGTTAGCTGAAGCTTGCTGGTCAGCTTAATGAGTTGTCTCCTGCCTGGGACTACCTTCTGCCAGCACCTCTAGCATCAGGATTATTTGGGACATCAGAAGCTGGCAATAAGATAAATATTTTTGGGCACTCACACATGAGAGCTGCAGTTGGCAGAATTTATGTCTTTGATTGTAGAAATGGTTCTGTGTGATTAATAAGCATCATTCAGCATTTTCATTGCTATGGGGGATCTTCCATTTGACTTGTGATTGTCATGAATGTCTTGCTGGTTAAATCCTGATCAAAACTACAAAAGTGGGATTTGATGTTTGAAGATAAAATGTCAAGATGTAAGTGTTCCATAGAATGCTAGTATAGTTTTTTTCAGGAGGAAATGTGTAGTTTCTAGATGCATCCAGATTTAATGTTGGCCTAGATCACTTTTGATGCCGTAAGGGAAGTCCCTAAGCTGAGTTTGGAAGCAGTGCATTTGGAGTTTAGATGTGTCTTGTCTCACCATTAATGACTCTTTCATTGAAGTTTTTTTTTCCTTTATTTTTTATTTCTTCAAGTTACATCTCAATCGCAGTTCCCTCCCTATTCCCCCTCCAGTCCCACCCTCCCACCCTCAACCCCCCATCCTCTTCCCTTTTTTTTTTCTTTTAAGTTTAAGGTATATCTTATTTCCCCCTACAGTTTCTCCTTTCAGTCCAACAAATGGCTCTTTCTCTTATAATAATAAATACAATACAGTACAACAGAGGTAATTAGGCCACAGTTATGAGGGTTATATGGCTTAACGTACATTCCAAATGACCAGTCCATATGTATTTGCTACCTGACTTTAACATTCTACTATCTAAACATCTCCATGAGTTTAAAGTTCTATATCTAACTCAACATTCATACTAATTGCAACACAATTTTAAAAGTATCTTCTTAGATGTATAACACTCTCTTGACTCCTAAACAACTCAAAATTTAATTATGAGACTTTATCTATCTGTTCTTCAATCACCTCAGAGACCTGAGAGGGATAAATATATCTGATTTTATAGGAAGTTCAGGGTCTGCAGCTTCCCATACTAAGAAATGACATACCAGTGGCTGCCTGGACAGTTCCCATTTTCTCTCCATACATTACAGCATCGCTCTTCAGTCGTTTGGCCCCGCTTCTCTGACAGACATTGATTGTAGCACAGGGGTTATGAAGGACTTACCTACCCTGTCTTGGCAGAGCTAGGCTGTCGACTTACCTGCTTCCAGGTTTTGTCCTTTTTGGACAACATTCTGTCTACAGTTGCAGCAAGGGGATTTTCCTACCAAGAGATAGGCTTGCGACTAATTCAATCATCTCCCACTGGAGATTCTTCGATGCTCATCTTCTACTTGGAGGAGAATAGGGGGTGCTGTCAGGAGTTGATATGTCTTGATATAAAAAAATCTAAAGTTGCGAAAACATCTTTGAATGCCATATTCTGCAGATCTCTTGAGGTTTTTGAAGATGCCCTCTCTATCTCTTATATTAGGGTAAGCAGATGTTGCTTGTCTCTTAGCAGGTTTATTTCTGATTAGCTTAGCAAGTAACTATAATAGGCTGTCAACAAATGGTGCTGGTCCAACTGGATGTCCATTTGTAAAAGAATGAAGCTAGACCCATACTTATCAACTTGTACAAAACTTAAGTCCAAGTGGATCAAAGACCTTAACATAAGGCCGGTCACACTAAATCTACTAGAAGATAAAGTGGAAGAAACCCTCGAACTAATTGGCACAGGCGACAACTTCCTGAACAGGACACCAACAGCTCAGGACTTGAGATCAACAATCAATAAATGGGACCTCATGAAACTGAAAAGCTTCTGTAAGGCAAAGGACACTGTCATTCGAACAAAATGGCAACCTACAGACTGGGAGAAAATCTTCACCAACCCCACATCTGACAGAGGGCTAATATCCAAAATCTACAAAGAACTCAAGAAATTAAATGCCAAGAATCCAAATAATCCAATCAATAAATGGGGGACAGAGCTAAATAGAGAATTCACAAAGGAGGAATCCCTAATGGCTGAGAGACACTTGAAGAAATGCTCAACATCCTTAATCATCAGAGAAATGCAACTCAAGACGACTCTGAGATTCCATCTCACACCTGTCAGAATGGCTAGGATCAAAAACTCAAATGACAGCACATGCTGGTGAGGGTGTGGAGAAAGGGGTACCCTACTCCATTGCTGGTGGGAGTGCAGGCTTGTGCAACCACTATGGAGGTCAGTCTGGCGATATCTTAGAAAACTTGGAATAGCTCTGCCTCAGGACCCAGCCATACCACTTCTGGGTATACACCCAAATGCCTCTTCACAGAATCATAAGGAAGTTTCCTCATCTATGGTTATAGCAGCCTTTTTTGTAATAGCTAGAAACTGGAAACAACCCAGATGTCCCTCAACCGAAGAATGGGTTAAAAAACTGTGGTACATCTACACAATGGAATATTATTGAGCTATCAGAAACAATGAAATTATGCATTTTGCAGCCAAATGGATGGAACTAGAAAAGCTCATCCTGAGTGAACTAACCCAGACTCAGAAGGACACATATGGCATCTATTCACTTATAGTAGGATTTTAGCTATATAGTAGAAGGTATCGATACTACAACTAACACACCAAAGGGAACTTGGACATAGACTTCTTATTTTTAATTTTTATTTTTTATTTATTTTTTATATATTAGTTATATTTTTTTCTATTTTTTAGTCTTTTTTATCTATTGTATGCTTATTGATTTGTTTGTTTAGTAGTTCTCTCTCCCAGGCAACGAGACACTTTTCACTGATGGTACTGCTTCATAGATATCCAATGAATGAAGAGGCTCTTGGCCCTCATACGACCTCTCAACTGAGATGAGGGACTGTTATATAAGGACACTCCACCCCAGAGAAATGGGATGGAAGGATTAGGAGGTAAAGAAAAAAAATGAAATGTGATGTTTCAGCCTTTTACTACTAACTGTCATGAACTGTTTAGGATAATTAAGAAATGCAAACTAATGGTTATGCAAGCCGGTCATTCTGTTAGGTACTATGACTGCCTATTATAGTTACTTCCTAAGCTATTCATTGAAGTTTTTATTGTTTCATTTGTAAATTATGGGTGAGATCTTGGCATATTAGAAACTAAATTTGAGTCCTCTGGAAGACAAGTACATGCCTCCAACCACTGAGTGATTTTTCTCACCAGAGATCTTACTATATTAATAATAGTGGGTTGGCTGGCTAACTTTCTTTCTTCATTCATCTTTGATTCCTCCTTTTTTCTCTCCTTCCTTCCTTCCTTCTTTTCTTTCTTCCTTCCTTCCTTCCTCCTTCCTTCCTTCCTCACAGTTCAAACTCAGGCTCTCATGAATGTCACTTAAATGTTCTACCAAAGAGCTACATCCCCAGCCCAGGTTATCAGTAAATATTTAAAGGATATTACAGAGAAGGGAGTATGTCCTCAACAATGTTAGGTGTGTTTTAAAAATATAATCCTTAGTTTTTAATTCTTTGAAAATGTCTTATATTTTTCAAAATGTATTTGACAAGTTCTGCTCAGACCTCTAACTCTCCTTGGGCATTCCCTCCACCACACACTCCTCCCTTTGGGTGTATTTTTGCATATGCGTTGAAAACCTGCTAACACTCTCAACATTAAGGATGAGTTGTGGTCAAGAAGAGGCAAAGAAGATGCTGAGAAGAATGTAAAGAAGTTGGAAACTTTTACACTGCCAGCAGAACTGTAGTACGGTAGAGGTACTTCCCAGAACAGTTTGCCATTTCTTTAAAGCATTCAACACAGATTTGCCATATACCTAGAATGTCTACTTCAAGGACTCTGTGATCAGGAGAAATGAAAACATGTCCCCAGCAAGGCTTCACAAATGTTTGTGGCAGCATGACCTATAGGGGCCAAATAAAACCATAGGCTCTCACTTCTAAGTAGCTAGACTGTCACGCATTCGTGCAATGAGTGAAGTTCAGCAGTGAGAAAGAACAAAGTGCTGGCAGTTGGTGACATGGGTGATGCTGAAGCATCCTGGTACGTAAAGGTACAAGGCATGAAGACAATAAAATGATTCAGGGATACACTGATATGGACTTCTCAGAAAGGGATAGCCTATAGATAAACCAGGAACTTGATTAGTGCTTGACTGAGTGTAACGATAGGTGAGGTGTCTCTTGAGAGGATGAAAACACCCTACAGCTGGATGATGTTGACAGCTGTGCTAGTCTAAGATCACTGGATCGTATAGGTAAACAGGGGAATTCTATAGTGTGTAAATTATACCTCCCAAAATGTTGTATTCTACAGGGTGAATCTTATTCATTTTTTGTAGGGGCTGATAGGTTAATATAAGTTAGATTTAGTGAATA
>CAJQZJ010004687.1:8615561-8680663 GCA_907164525.1 Lophiomys imhausi | reverse complement strand
TCTTCTTCTTCTTCTTCTTCTTCTTCTTCTTCTTCTTCTTCTTCTTCTTCTTCTTGTTACTATTTATTTTGAGGCAGGATCTCATGAATCCTTGACTGGCCTCAGACTCACTATGTCTCCCAAAATGACCGTGTGCTCCAGACCTTCTGCCTCCACCTCCCAGGGGCTTGCACTACTGGCATGTGCCAACATGAGGGCTTTTTGACCTGATTTTAAAGAAGCTTCCTAGGCTTTCATAGCTTCACTCTTACATGGCACACAGTAGAGGCTACATTGAACTTTTCTTCTTCCTGACTGGTATGTTTTCAAGCTGCGTTTCTCTTGAAAATTTGGGTTGTGTTTGCTTCTTACCTTTCATTTCACATGAATTCTTCTGTATCCAGTGAAATGTCTTGGTTGGATGCTCATCATGTACACTGGGGAATAGAGCAGCCTGGGGATCCTAGAAAGCTGGGAAGATATATTCCTGAGAATTATGGCAAGTGTCTCAAATGTCAACCCATGGATATTTGGGGCCAAAAATTCGTGGGTATCAGGGGCAGCTGAACACTCTGTAACAGCATTCCTATCTCTATGTAGACTATGCCCCAATGGATATGGTAATAAGAACAATGACCCCTACCTCTTCAGATGGATTCAGTATTTGGAGCTTCTCATACCTCCAGATGGGCGCAGTGCCTTCTGGGATAATAAGCATTGTTTCTGAATGCTCTGTACACACCTCTCCTTGGGGAGTCATTAAAGGCATAAGCTATGGGATTCATCCGCAAAACAAAACAAAACACTGTTATTTCTGACTGGAGATTTAAAAGAAGCTGGTTGAATATATTTTTCTTTCATCTGATTATTTGAAAAATCTCTTTGTTCATTTGTATAATCCCTTTCACTTTTTGCTAGAATGTGAGAGAATGCTTTCATTGTGTATCTGACAGTTACAAATGTAGGTTGCTCTCATCTGTTACATACATGCACATTCATGACAGTTTCTTTTTCATTTCATAATTTTTCTCCAGGTGGACTTAAATATCTTGGGTTCTAGTCGGTGATAATCTTCAACGTTTGAATTAAAGTTGAGTCCTATCTTGTGTGAGTGTGCAAACATACTGCTTTTTAACCAGAAGTTATCAACCTACACTCTGCACTCAGGCTAAATTCTTGCTCGCTGTCCCCTCGACAGAGGCTTGCATGAGTCTGTGTCCGACGCTCCAGTTCCCAGTCTGGGTTTTCCACATTCACCAAGATTCCAAGCAGGGTAGTTTTCTTGTAGAACCTGCTGGTTTTGATTTGAGTGTTCAGTCTCTCTAAGGCTTGTGAAGCTCCTAAGCTTTGTTTTCTGTCTTCTGTGCTCCACACAGCCTCCCAAACTAAAGCAATGCAGAAATGCTCGGTAGACGCACAGCTCTGCGTGCTTGCTCAGCACTGATGGTCTGCCTTTCTGGTTGTTTTTCTCTAGTGTTTAGTGCTTTCGTGACAACTTACTGATGCTTAGTTCTCAACAACATCTTACAATCTTTAGTTGCTCTCAGTGAGTCAAAAACACATTCTGTCCTGGCCTAACCCCAGCACTCCAGAGTTTTGTTTTGTTTGTTTGTTTGGTGAAACTGATCCAGATAAGTGTGACCACCAGACATTTCAGGGATGCCCACAGAGAGGGAGACTATGCCCAAAGGAAACAAACAGAAAAAGGGATCCCTGTGCAGGGATAGAAGAGGGAAACCGTGGGTGGGAAACCCAAACATTTGTAAACACACTTGGTGACATAAAAGAAGGTAGTGCCTCCATGATTCATGAAGATGTACAAATATACAATTCCCAAACTACAGACAGAATTAAATAGTTGTGGAAGGATAAATCATTAAATAAAACAAGTGGATAAAAAGATAGGAAACGAGAGAAAGGTATTAATGTTTGCCTGATGGTTCTTAGCATACGATGTGAGCACCCAGGAGAGGAGGGTGTGGCTCCTAAGCTCTCAGAAGAAGCTTCAAGAAGTCACATTTCCATATCAGTGCAAATCCAAATGTTTTCCAAGACTCTAATGATTCTACAGCCCCAAATTTGAACACAGAAGCAGATGTGAAAATCTGAAAGGCTGGTGTTAAAACAGACATTAAAAAACAACAAAAAATGTAAAATGTCATTCCCAACTTTGTTTTGAAATGTATTTTTTGTAAAATTGTACGTTAACATATAGAACATCTAAGTAAGTATTTTTCATTTTTATGCCTAGTATGGTATAGGACTATTGATATCACCCTTAGTTCCTCTGGACCTCATTTTTAACAATGTGAAGAGTCTATGATAAAAATATTTGATAACTGATAAATTATTCATTTAGCACAGGTGGTATAGCAGCTGGTAAATAGAACTTGAGAAGAAGATAAAGATAATTATTCAAGTATTTCAGAACTCAAACAAATTAGTAGAACAACTTGAACATTAGGGACATGTTTCCAGATCAAGTGAGCCCAGCAGTTAGCAGAGCAGAGTAGCTTGCATATATGACAGAGTAGTGTCTGGAAACTTGAGGGACCAAGAAACAATCATGGATATTGTCATCAAGAAATCAAGATCCCATGTATGTATCTGATACTCATGACGGCACATCAAAGTTTCTAAAGGGAAAGTGTGAAGACAAAGGGTGATACCTTCAGAATCCTGATGGTAAATGGAGTTCTCATCCAAGAAATCCAGAGCTAGTGCAAGGACAGTGGCCAGTCAGGTCACCCATATTCTGTACAAAATGTTGGAAAGTGAGGCCCCAAGAGTGTAGTTGTGAAGAGTCATGAAGTAGAGCACTTTTCTAAATTTTTTGAATTGAGAAGGATTGCATGTTAGTATTTATGAATGAATTAGTGACATTAAGTTGACAGAGCCAAAATATTTGCTTCAAATGTTTAATTCTAGGGAAATAAAATTGTATTGAAAAAGCTATGTATCTTGTGCCACATAATTGAGCTATAAATAGTATTTATGCAATCATTAATAATAAGAAATCAAATAATGAACAAACAGACATTTTTATATTATATTCTGAGAATGGGAGAACATATAGATGGATAGCAGAAAGCAGGTGAGAGGTGGAAATTATTCAATGACTAGAGCTGGAAACTCAACAGCAACATGATTTCATAATCACACAGGAAAAGAATGAGCGGAAAAGAGTTTATAAAATATAACTGATGATTTAATTTTACTGCAATCTAGGAGAGCAGAGTCACATGGTAGCGTTAAATCAAGTTGCTAGACGGAGAAGAATGAAATAGCCTGTTTCTACTGACCCAGCACAGTCAAGCCTGTTGGAAGCTGCAGTTACTCCCTGGACTGCACAACCGGACACCTGTTTGTAGAGTGTCCACTTTACTTAGAAACTCCCCTCCTTTCCAGGGAAGTTCCTAAAGCTGGAAATGCCATCTGCAATTCCTGGTTAGTTTATGAATGCTAACAGGGCAGAATTCCGCCGGGCGGTGGTGGCGCATGCCTTTAATCCCAGCACTTGGGAGGTAGAGGCAGGCGGATCTCTGTGAGTTCGAGGCCAGCCTGGTCCACAAAGTGAGTCCAGGACAGCCAGAGCTGTTACACAAAGAAACCCTGTCTCGAAAAACCAAAAAAAAAAAAAACAGGGCAGAATTCCGACTAATTTGGAGTATGTTCGAAGTGGTTGTATGAAGTCTGGAAAATATACTTTGTTTATACAAAAGCAGATGCATATAGTCTTTCTTCTGATATTAGGTGTGATGCTGGGAACTCCTTCTAGCATGGAGGCTAGTGGAGCATTCCAGGCTCACTCCATTACCCCACTGAAGCTTTTAAAAATATACATAACAGTAACACATGCTTTTAAAAAGTTGATTAAGTTTATTTATTCAGTTTACATGGGTCTTGCCCTTCTGCCCCCTTCCCCCTATGCCCCTACTCTTCTCAGAAAAGGGAAGCCCCTGTCCCGGACCATCCCACCCCAGCAGATTGAGTCGCATCAGGGCTGAGCACCTCCTCTTCCACTGAGGCCAGGCACCGCAGTCCCATTAGGGGAAGTGGTCAAAAAGCAGGCATCGATGTCCATGTCAAAGACAACCCATGCCCCACTTGCTAGGGGACCCAAATGGTGACTAAACTGTCCATCAGTTACGTTTGTGTAAGGGACCTAGATCCAGTTCATGCATGATCTTTGATTGGTGGTTCAGTCTCTGTGAGGCTCCATTGGCCTAGGTTAGTTGTCTCTGTTGATCTTCTTGAACAACACATGCTTTAAAAGTCTCATTTACTCAAGACAGACAGTGGGATCTGGATTGCTGCTGTTGGTATTTCAAACTGAAGCAATTCTAATTGCTATTTTTCCAAAAGCCAGTTGCTCTTATGAGGCATATTCATTTAATATTCAGGGATGAAAGTGTCATACAGAGTTGGACTTACTTTCAGCTAGACTTAAAGTCATTACAAGACATTTTTAAGGGATAATTTTAAACTCAGAGTGGTGGTCTAGGAAGCAAACTAACTTGAATAGTATGAAGCCAAGGAATCTACAGAAAGGGGAGCAAGCAGGAACACTGCTGTTTTGACACTTTAATTATAAATATCTTAGACCTTGTGCAAAATATCATCAAACCATCAGTCTCAGCAATGGTTAAGTTAATTCACTTTTCGAAGTTCAATAATTCATCTGTGAAGTGTCAGCAGCAGGGTCTTGATAATGGTAAACCTTTCATTCCTCTTAAATCAATTGTAAATAATAGAACCCCTCAGAGAAAAATGATGAAATGAGCATTGATTTCCAAATTGGGTGTCAGAAACAGAGCGTTAATAAAACACATTGCAAGCAAACACATCCTTAGTACACTCTGACCACTGAAATAGTGATCTGAGGGAAAGAAATCAATGGATTTTGTGTAAGTTGTTAGTATTTTAACATTTCATTTGTATTTCTGTATTACTTTATCCAATTTCTCATCTTAGGTCCTACGTGGTTATCTAATTTTCATTATCTTCACCAGATAACCAGGTGGCATGTGTCTTGTCAGCTGTGTTTTGTGCCTTCTAAAGAGATGAAGGTATCTGGCCACATACTGTCCTGGCTGCCTGGCACCAGCGATTTTGTTTTGTTTAAGGCATCACAGTAATCATTTGCAGTAAGCCTCAGAGAGTGCCAGGAAAAATGTAATAGCTGTAATAAAAAAATTTAAGGGAAATAAAGCTCTCTAACAGGTGTCCACACGAGTGGTTTGTGCCCACATGCTCTACCAACAGTTAACTCTCGTGTTCTGTGAACCCAGAATGTGGAGGCTACTACCAGGAAAACACGTATGTACAGTACTGCTGATGCTCCAGTTGGGAGGGCTGAGCCTCATGCTTTATCCACTTGTAGCTATGCTCACAGTATGGCTTCCACATGGCTGGTTTGAGGGTAATGACATGTGGTGTGTTTCCTTAAGCTGGAGATGGAACATTCTTTTGGAAATACCAAAAGAGCAGCTGCAAACTTGACTTTCATTGTCCAGTGTTTCCCTTGGATGGTCACTAATGGCAAAAAAGAAGTGATGCAGGGTTAGTGGGGTTTGGCTTGAGTTCTAGATTTTAGTGGTATGTCTCTAATTCCATGACTGTGTTCTGCTTTTAGCTATTGTGATCTTTTCTAGTTTTGTTTTATTTTTTAAGTCATGATACATCTTTATGAACTTATTCAATGTCTGTGACTATTCATCGTGATCAAATGGTCCAGTGCAACCTATTGTTGTCTCTGAGGTCAATAAAGAGATTATTTGTGGGAATCTGATTTTTGAAGAGTGAGTGATATGCAAATGGTTCTGCTGAAGCAGAAATCAGGATTATTGTAAACTGAGTGCACACAGTGGGATGAACATCAGACATAAAGCAGTATGCCCCACAGCATATAGCACACAGAACATCATTTCACTAACCACCCCCACTCTATTTATTCCAGACAGGAGAGAAAGCAGGCTAGTAACAGGCATAATGTAAGCCATGTGGGAAATATTTGAATGACTAATAAAGTTTTAACTGGAACTAGGGCAAAATGCCACTCTGGTCATCTACAGGCTAACTATGAGCTATTGTGTTACAATTTAAATTTACAAATGGGACCCCTTTGGGAGGAAGAGGAGTATCTAAAGGGTGAGTTTGAAAGAAGCACACTGAGAAATGTGGCTGTATAACCATTCCACATTTAAGAAGAGAGCTGGACTAAAGGCTTCACAGGACTCAAGGAGGATCAAGGGGAAGAAAGAAGAGTGTGATGTAAGCCAGCAGTTGCTTAGGGACTATTCAATGGTTGAAAGGTGCCCACGTTGCTCAGATGATGATCATGAGGCAAGAAGAAAGGATGTCATGCAGAAATGTTAGCATCCAAATTCAAGTTAGGCCAGGTGAACTCTAAGGCACTGAAAACCCTGAAAGTCTCAGCTTCAGATGGAGGATCTCTAGTGCCAGTGTTCTGTTGTTCTGAAGAGACATCAAGACCAAGTCAATTCTTATGAAAGGAAGTGTTTAACTGAGGGCTTGCTTACAGTTTCAAAGCCGTAGTCCATTATCATCATGGTGGAAAGCATGGTAGTATGCAGGCAGGCACGGGACAAGTAGCTGAGAACTACATCCTGATCTGTAGGCAGAAAGGCAAAGGGAACCTGTGCCTGACATAGGGTTTTGAAACATCAAAGCCCTCCCCTAGTGACACACTTCCTCCAATGAGACCACAGCCCCTCCAACAAGGCCACACCCCCTAATCTTTCTAACCCTTTTGAATAGTGCTACTACCTGGAGACTAACCATTTGAATATATGAGTATTTGAGGGTCATTCTTATTCAAACCAGTATACCTAGGAAGGCTGTAAGTTCTACATCAAGTTGTTTAATATGTACTTATGGAATTGTGTTCTAGAGTGCTGTGCTGCAGTGTAGTCATGAATTACTACACATGAATGAACAAAGTATTGAAACAAAATGAACTTAAGCCTCAAGTTTGAGCTCAGAAGAAATCTCAGAATCCCCAGCATGGGTATCAGGATTCAAAGTTAGCAACCCTGAGTTGGAATAAAAGTAGATTTAAAGCATTAGTAATACACACTTAGAGACCTTAGAACTCGAAACTCAATTCTCTTGGAAGTAGGTCTGTGGTCCTTGGAATGCTTTTCTGTTGGAGTTTTGATGGGTAGCATGAGGTCTTACACAGTCCACATTCTTCTTTACAGCAATGACACACCATGTGAACATTTGTTCTAGAAAAATTGGCCATAGATTAGAGAATAGCGTGAAACTATGTGCCTTACCTACTACTTATTTTTTATATTGTCTATTATATCTTCGGGCATTTCCAAAGGTGATGGTGGCTGTGAATTTTGCCTCATTCTCTTATTCTCTGTACCTGCACTCTAGGTTGCTTCTGCTTTTGAACATTCCAGAATTTTATTTTATCCACATTAGTGTAAACCTTCTGCTCTGTTAAGTTGCTCTTATCAGTGGTAGCTATCGCTGAGCAATCCTATCTTAGCCACTGGAAATTCTTGTCTACAAGGCAGAACTTGATATTGAATGACCTGTCTGTACTGTTCTCTGTTGTAGTTTCACTATATATGGCCCCTCTATATAGACAGCATGCCCTGTAGTGGATTCAGAGCCCTGTGTCGAGCACACTGTGAATGTATGGTCAGGTGAACAGAGGTCACTTCATCCTGAGTAGATGAGGTCCTCCAGAGAAGAGGCCTCATGATAACTGGCCCCACCCCTTAGTCATACACTCTAGAAGATAAAGTTGGTGCACCTCACATAGATATGCCTGCCAAAGGCAGAAATGCAAAAGAGAATTGTATTAGAGTCATGTGAAGCCTATGTTAAACTTTTAGTGCTCTTGGTATGTAGACTATATTCTCAAACAGGTTTGAGGTTTTTTTTTTTTAATATTCTGTTTCCCTCTGGGAAGTTTGCACACATATAGTCTGCTTTCACCATGCCACATTCATATTTGAGATTTACTTTTTATTAGCATGTCAGCATCAGTAGCTGAAGACAGTTTCTTAGGTAAGGACCATGGAATTCTGCGTCTCTGTCTTATCCTGCTTTTTTTGAGTTAATATCATGGAGTCATAAAATTCCATGTGTTATAGGTACCTGCCAACTCGGGTTTCATAAGGAAGGGTCATTGATTACAAATAATATGTGTCTAATGAGACTACAAAAGATTTAACATCACATTTCTTTTCTTAACTGATTACTGTGCATAAGAAAAAATGATTTATGGTGACCACTTTTGGGGAGTTAGGGAGTTGGAGGAAGATACTTTGGACACAATGAAAAATAATACTTTATGATCCCTTGCATTAACACACAATTCATATGTGCTAAGGTCTGAAGAATAAACTCTAGTTGGAGACCACCTCTTCCTTCATATCCTGTTTGAACTTGAACAATGTTCTGTGGATGTGAATGCTACAGGTTGTTTCCCTAAGTTTCATCACTTGCCCTTTGAAACTTTCATCACTCTTTTACGAGAGATCATCACAGTTTTCCTTATATATACATCATATCCTGCATGGGTAGCAGAGACTGCATGAGATGAACAATTATCTTCTTGTATCCATGGTAATGAACGTTGTGATCTCCACCAAAAGGCATCTACTGACCCTATGTACATTTTGTGTGTTATAACCCAGGCCCTGGGTTGGGGATGGTTACTCACTTCTAGTAGCTCTGTGGGTTAGGATGGTTGGCAGTTGTCTGATGCGGGATTGGCATGCCTATATGAAAGAGGAGAAACTGCTAACATGGGCTAAGGGCAATGTGGTATGGAGGCCTGGAAGGGATGAGGGCCTCCTGTTCATGAGGGCTCACCATTGTGATAATGCACATTCTCACTACTGCTTGATTTATTATGGATCTCCATTTGGAGGAATTTGAAATCCATAATTATTACATGAGGATACTAAGATAGCTAGACACAGCATTTGTCCAAATCTCAAAGCCTGTTGGGTAGATGTTCCACATTGAGCTTCATGTTAACTACCATAAGGATGCTAGTAGCTATGTAGTCCTTCATGTAAAACAAATGTTTTATATACATTCGTTTGTTAGATATAACATCCCACTGAGAACAAATGCCAGAAGGTGAACTTCCACAGGTATTCCTGACAGAGCTGGGCTTTGAACCAACTAGTTACATACAGTACTGAATTTTTGTTGTATCTAGTATTTCTACGCTGAGGACTTGTGAACAAGGGAGGCTTGTTGAAATGCTGTGCATTGCCTAACAGCCATGCTTCCAGTGTGCATGTTGTTTTAAATCACCCCACAGTGAAGGGCTGATAGCCATGTCTCACTCTGCAGTGTTACACTGGGAAATGTGATATCCCTAGTATATTCACTGACTCTTAGTCAGGGCAGTGGATGTTCAGGGATCTCCACCAGCAGGCTTCTACTGACTCTGTGTATATTTTGTGTGTTATAAGTTCATCATGTGAGGGGTGGTAAAATGAGGATGAGAGGAGCTCAGACCAGAGTGTGACTCCAGTTTACCTCCTCCATGGTTTGTGGTAGCAATCTATATGGGTCTTGGCCTCATGCTTGCGTTGCAAGTTCCTGCATTTTTAGTAAGTTCACCTTACTTTGTAACCGACAGTCCTGACCTTATTGAACTGGAAAACAGCCACTGTCAGACTAATTTCCTCCTGATAACATGAATTTCCTTCTCTAATTGGCTAATAGAATTATCTGGAGTTTTGTAACTAGAAGAGGTCAAGAAGTGGCAGCAGTGTGTTGTCCTCTAGGCTCACTGTGCTCCCTCCCCCTCCCACCCACAAGTGGGAGGATTGATCAAAACTGAGAGATGGCCTTCTTCCACCTTATTGAGAATGGTGCCACTGCTGAACTGGGCCCTGTTACCACAGACCACAACTGTCAGTTCTTATGGAAATGTGCTATTCCTGACTGAGTTTTTATTTACTTGAGAGTCAGCCTTGTGGCTTTAACTGTGGGCTGCTCATTAGTGAATGGAGGCAAGAAAGATATTCTTGACTTTGGTTTTATAACTTCCAGTTGCTGCAGAGTTTGTGTTTTATTACTTTATGTTTCTTAAGGAGAAGAAAATTACCTCAGGAAATAGCAAGAAAAATCCTAAGTTTACTATTTCCAAAAGAATTTTTATGCTGATGAAATTATATGGTATGAGTCATTGGCAATTTTAGTGCTTCTAAACCTTTAAAGCAAACATTTGCTTAGAGAGATATTTTGTCTTTGATTTCTACTACTGCTTGAATATTTTCTCATTCCTCATTCTAAATGCATTTAATTACTTCTAAAAATATTTATGTTGACATCCACCTGTGTACCTATACTCTGATATCTCAGTCTACCAATACACCCATTTACACACACCTATACTTCATTCTTACAAACCCGCACACTCCTACATACATCCATACATATCTGCTTCTTCTTACATATGCACATGCACACATATCTATATACATACCCCACCACTATAACCCCCACACCTATACACATATCCTCACCCTCCTATACCCCAACTCCTACACTTGCACACAGATCTACATACACAAACTCATAACCACTCCTATACATCCACATATACCTACACATATACTTACACACCATGCACACACCTAGAGACGTAAGTACTCCATTTCTCTCTATATACACATATACTACTATACACACATCTACATAAGCACCTACATCTCCTAGGTTACTTACATACACAGATATATTTTAAAGGTATTTTCAGTAAGAGCACACATTCTAATTTACAAACTGTGTGTATGTTTTTTATTTATTGCATTTCAAGACATCAAAGAACCTTACAGACAAGCAAGTTTCATTCACATTATTAAGAGAGCTGATGAGAATATTGGCAGACCTAAGAAGTCTTCAGGTAGAGATGGTACCATAAAAAGAAAACTTCAAAAGACTTTGTTGGATTGCCATTAAAGAGAATGTTAAACATGAACATTTGTGGAGTGCATTCATCATCCTGGTGTGACCAGTAGTATCATAGAAATTACCATTATACCAAGTCTCCTTTGCCAGATGAAATGGTGAGGAGTTGGGAACTTGAGTTGTTGTGCCTGTTGGTGCCTCCTGGGGGCGTGTTGTCATTTTCTTGTATTTCGAAAGCTGTAGTCTTAACGTTGGCCTTGCTGGTGCCCCCTTGAAAGCTAAGGAGGCTCCTCATCCATCCCAGGTGGTGTAGAGTCTCCAACAGCATACTCTTCTAACCTGGAGGTAGATGACCATGGCTGGCACTGATGTTCTTACTGACTTTAAATTTAATAAACTCTAGACCCATTTTCAGGTTGGCTATATTCTCAGTTTTGTGAGCACTGGGACACACATTTCTTGGCTAGCACCATGGAAAAACATGACTCTCAAGTTACTAATTGACTTTAGCATTGAAGTCACACCCACAGAATATAGAAAAAACCTTCGTAAATGGGAAGATGAAGCTATCTAGAGAAATTGATTACAGAGTCGTTTTGGTTGATTTCCCAAACACTCCTCAGGATCCCAGGAACTGTTGGTAGAGATGGATACTCAGGATGCCTGAGTCTGGCCTCTAGTGTCAGATGTGGTTTTAGTTGGCGACTTTGGCTGGTTGTATGATCTTTGATTAAATCTCCTTGTTAGCCTGTTTCTGAATCTGTGAGCTGGGGATGATAAGGACTTTGTTTGAGAATTACCAGTTGGTAGCCAAATAAAAATGGGACAATATCTGTGAGTGAAAGAGTCCCCTGTCTAACACACTTGGATTGAGCATGTGAGTGATAGGAACCCTGAGGCTAATGCTCTTGAGATACTTGTGAGTGAAGGAACCCTCAGGCTAACACACATGGCCCAAACCTTAACACACTCAAAATTTATCCAGACCACTATGACCAACACAGCCCTAAAACTTTTGTTTATAGTCAAGGAAGTTCTGAACATGAGTAATTTTTACCAAGAAGTGTAAATGTTAGCTAAGGATAGTATCTTCTGTGTTTCGTCTATGAAGTTCCAATCTACATATCTGCCTTTCTCCCATTGGATTGTCCTGTACTCCTGGCTAATGTGTGAGCTGTGCTGTTGGTGTGGCACAACTTTAGCACCTAGGCTGCCTATTGGAATTTTATTCAGTTTTGCTCATTGGCTGGATGTCTTGGAAAAGTTACTTAGTTTCCCGGTGCTTCTGTTTCCTGTCTCCCAGATGAAAAGAATAATAGCTCTTTTTAGTGGGTTGCACTGCGTATTGTTGTTTGAAGTACACTTGTGTTTTGCTGCACATAGCCAAAATCTAGCTAATGTGCCTACTCTTACACCCATCCCTCTAAGCACATGAGCATGTAACTTACATCCGAATTCTTCTCTGTGGCTAAATGAATATTGATAATAAGTATGTGGTTACCAACAAGCACACATGAATACATTTAAAAAAAAACAGATAATTTTCTGCCCTATGAGAATCGGAGAAAGCCAGGGAGAGCAAGGTGGCATAACATTCTAGAATAGGGAAGACAAAAAAAAAAATTGCCTTCATATAAAGGGCTCTGCAGAGAGACATCTATCAGAATGTGAGGGCTGGACCCCTCATTTCAACTTCCTTGAGCCAGGAAGGTTTGATTCTGCAGTCACTTTCATGGGAGCAAGTAACCAAGGCTGAGAGCTTACTACAGGGGATCACTAGCATTGAAGGGTGCAGGCTGCTGAGACCCATCTCAGGCACATTGTAGACCAGTTTAACCTGGAAGTGAGCAAGGGAGACAGTTAAAGCTGGGGGGAGATAATGTGGTGGTTAAACAGTCTTTGCACATTGGCATGGAAGCTTCAATGTAGAAAGAGCTGGTGTATTCAGTGAGAAGAGAGTAAAACTAGACCTGGTGGGTGTATTTGGATTAGAGACATTCCAAGTTAGACCTTATCAGTCCTGAACTCCAGAAGTCTAGTTCTCCAATTCTATGTGTATCGAATAATATGGAGATCTGTAGGTTGTGTGGAAGCACTGAGCTATCACACCTGATCCTCTGAATTTCTACCTCAGTAGTTTTAGGAATGAGACTTACAGTTTGGGTCTACAGACTGTGCTGATCTAAATTAGAGGTTTGTTTATCTTTCTAAATTAAAGGTTGATATTGAGATTGCATAAGTGGTGAACATAAATATATGTATTTGTTTCTCTTACATGCACTTGTTATCATTTTTAAAGAGATTAAATAATTTGAGATGGCTGTGATAAAAAAAACCAAAAACCAGATGCACCATTGAATTCTCCAATTAGCAATGAGGAAGAGTTCCACTTTCTCTATATCAATGGTGCATCTTGTGTAAAAAAAAATAGAAGGCAGTTCCAACATGAGACCAACCTATAATCCAGTAATGTCAATAGATAAATATTCAGAAGAGTTAAAGGCAGATCATAAAAGGAGTTTGCATGCTGCTGTTCATAACAACATTAGCCACAGTGGCCAAGAGGCAAGAAACAAACAAACAAACAAACAAACAACGTGTTCATGGATGGATATGGGTTGTATATTCAATGAGGTACTACTCAGCTTTGAATGGAGATAAAAGTCTGGAAAAAAAAGCCTTCTTTCTGTCTTGATCAAGCTATGCTAAGTGACAAGCATGAAACACACAAGAAGAACATCATGGAATTCTACTTATGTCAAATCGCTGGGATTCTCTTATGTATAGAGGCAGGAAGTGGAAATAGAGGTTACTGTTGGTGTGAGGTGAAGTGGAGGGGGCAGCAGCTATGTGAGAAGTGTAGAATTTCAGTTTGGGAAGCAAAGGGTACTGATGATTCTATAGAACTTACTGGAGCAGAGACTTTCCAATGGTTGTGACAGTGACTTCTTCTTTGTATGATTTACTACAATTTTTTTAAAGGACTGGGTGTAAAAGTAACTTTTATTCACCTGATTTAGTTGTCATCTTGGAGGCCTCCTGCCTTTGTCTGCTAACCTAGGTCTTGTCCTAGAAGCTTCTAGGCTCCATACAATCTAATCCAGCCTCTGAATGTTTCAGCCTCTGAGAATTACTCTGAATAACCTCACCCTTTCTTGTTCTTTCTGAACCCTTGCTGGATGGTTCAACTCAGCTGTTCTGGCTCAAACTCCTCTCCAAGATTACTGATTAAATCTGGTTTCTCTCGGCCTCAAAATAACAATAGCAATCTGTTCTAATCTTCTGGCTCTTCATTCTCTGGCTCAGTCTGTCTTCGCCTGTGTCTAGCTTGTTCTCTCTTCAACCTGTCTCTGTAAAACTCTCCCCTTAAAACTGCCTCCTCTCTCTCTCTCATTCTCTGTGCTGCTCCCTTAAGTGGCTTCCCTTTCCTTTCTCTTGTCGTGATAGTTGGGCATATCCTATTCTGTCAAATCTTTTCTCTGATTGGTCCCTTTGTCTGTCTTTCAATTAGACATCACTTTTAGACATGGATACTTCCTTCTACAAACTAACTTTACCTTCATTGTTTGGGATTAAATGTGAGTCCTAAGGAGGTGTCTGTATTCCAGCCATAGTATCTTGTTGCTGGATTAAAATTCCTCTACAACTGACTAATAATATTCTCAGTTAGTTGAAATGTTGCACTCCTATATTACCAGCATTTGGAATGTGGGAAGTATGAGATACGAAGTTCAAGGCCAGCATAGACTATATAGTTAGACCATGTCTCAAAAACATAAAAAAGATCAGGCTTACACCTTCCTTTTCCTCTTCTCAGTATTTCTCCAATTTAGAATAGTATGGCATTGAGAGTTGAACTGGAATTAGTAGTATATTCTCCTACAGTGAAACAATAAGCTTATAGTTTAATGTCTCCCTCCAAGACTTGATATTTCACAGAAATGGAATTACCACACTCATGTATATGCTGAACTTGCCCAGAAGTTAACCCTTCACATCTACCCACTGGCCAGGCAAATTAACACATCTTGATTTGTCTGAATGGGAAGCCATTGTCTACAAGCTTAGCTCTGAGAAACAGCTGGAAGTCAGAAGCTGTCTGATTTGGCATCAGTGATGTCTGTCTCTGACACTTATATCTCAATTAGGTTGCTGCTAATTAAATAACCATGTGAACCCAGCACCATGCCCTGTCTGTCCTCCTTCATAAACCAGGGCATTGCCATTTTGGGGAGTTGTCTGTCTCCATCATCTCATAATTTCTAACCTTAGGCATAGCTGCTTAACTCAATTAAATGCAACCAAAATGAACTTTGCTGAAAACCCTAATAGTAAAATAAATACATGTAATGAAATGCCCTAGGGAAGACTTCTACCATTCAAGCTGGGGCTGTTAATTTTGAACACCATGAATAGCTGATGCTCATGATGTTTTACAAAAAAAATTTCTTCCTTCTAAATTATTCTTTAATATAGGGGAAAATATTTCTGATGCAAAAAAATCCCATTCCTATTTTAACTAAAGTTTCACTGCTTTTAAGTGACTAAGTTTTAATTCCTTGCTAATATAGCACCTGGAAGCTCTGAAACCATAGAGAACATAGGACCTGGAAGCTGTGAAGTCCTTTGTTCATGTGTCCCTAGGTGGGAGATGAACCCTTGGTCCAGTAACTACTTCATGTAGTTGTCCTTCTCCTGGCTTTTTTGTTTTCTCTATCTTTGAAATATCCTTAGAACTAAAGGGACTTTCCTCTAGAGAACAGGATGCTCTGAGAAATAAAACTGAATTTCTTTTTTTGGAAGAAAATGTCTGATACATTGCTGCCTAATAAAAACCCAGGAAACAAATGAAACAAAAAAAGAAACTTTATTAATTTGTATTTTATATTGTCAAGAAAAATGTGTTACATTCAACCATTCAAAGCTTATTGATTGTCGAATCTTATCTCCCAAGAGTTATCTCCTAAAAGTCAAGTAAAACACAATAGACTTTGAAGAAGTTAGTCCACCTACCTTCATTACACAAATGGAGGAAATAAAGACTGTGGAGTTCACAGCTTATCTGGTGTTACACAATCTTGAAAATGTATGAGTTTTTTCCTTTGGAGTACAAAGGGTCGAGGTAAGGTCACAGTTTGAGTTGCTATTGCTGACTGAAGCCCTCAAACCCTTACTCAACTCACACACGCTGTCATTGGGCACTAGTGCCTCCTGCCCTAGCTTACAGCATATTGCCAGCGAGTGAGATGGCATCTGTGAGGTAGTGTTGCCACCTGATAGGTCAAGCTCTCCAGAGTGCCCTGTGCAGGTAGACAGTGGGTTTCACATTTATCATTATCACAAGTTTGTCAGGATGGAAGCTTTCGTATGACTGTTCAAAATACAACTGTATCCAGAATGAACACTAGAAGGTGCAACATGTGACTTAATAAATTGTTTTTTGGTGGATTTTGAGGGAGCATTTTTCTTATGCTTTTCAATGTTTTCGAATTTATTACATTGATTTCTTATTCTGGTTGGCCCTAACTTTAGGAATTCTTCCTTCATCCACGGTAGAGATATTAGTCTGAGTAGCTTTGTACTCTAAAAATGACTAAGCAACTGATGAGTTGTCCTCATTGTTACAGTCTGGCTGCTCCACTACCAGGGCCCACACTGCCTCCTGAGAAAGAGAGAGAGGTTACATTCTGGAAGGACTCTGATTTTATTTAGGAAGGGAGAGCTTTGCTAACAAACTTAAGTTTACAACTTATTGCCAACATTGTTTTCTGACTGTCTCTTCCTTGAAGGTGAGTTAGCAGGGCATGTATTAGACATTTCACCATCTATCATCACATTAACTTTCAAAGATGCTTTCACAACCTGCAGTCCAGGGATCATGTTTGGGGTGGAGATTCTCAGGCCAAGTCCTGCCTCCTGCCTTTGGCTACTTAATCTGAGGAGCCCTTGGTTGGAAAACTCTGTGGAATCCAACACAATAGCACAGCTTTCAACCACACATGCCCTTGCAACAATCCTGGTCAAACCCATAAATTTGGCCCTACCTCAGGCGAGCTCTGCCTTCAGAAGGTCTGAAGAAGCACACAGTCATCTTCTAGACATTTGAGCTTCTGGAGAAATCAGGGCTGTTTGGGGGATAGTTCAGGGACTAATCATTCATGAGTCATACAAACATGGTTTGGGCTGCCATTGTGAAAAGCATCCACTGAATGTATTTGTCACTCTCCCTGGAAGTGAAATCCTGATGGAAGGAGAGGGACCCAAAAGAGTGTCTGTAGGCCAACATCTGTGGCCAGGGATAAATCCCAGACTAATAAGCTGGGGACTGGACTCCTGATGAATGGACGTTTCCTGGAGAAAAAAAAAATTGCAGATGAGCCTTCAATGAAAGTGAAATTAAAGTCATTTATCCGGATCATTTGCAGATATCAACTCGCTTCTTAAAGAGGAAAATATAATAAAGCTCGCTCATAAAGATATAAAATATTTAACGTGTGACTTCTGTTTCGTACCAACATCACCTCTTAATGGTCCTATTATTTTGTTATGTTTAACTTCAATGAAAAATTTAGGAGAAAGGATGGGTAAATGTTTAACCCAAATCAGGATTTTTTTTTTCCTGAAATCTGTGATTACATCATTGGCACATTTATATTGCAAGACATTTTTACAATATAAGCATTTTTTCATTTGGACAGCAACTATAATAAATTGAAATAAAATTCAGTCTTGATTGATGCTGGAAGTGTCGCATACAGGGCAAGTCCCATTTATTAAGTGCAGTTTGCCAGGGCAGCAATAATAGTAGCCTTTGAATGTTTTTCTTATTAAGGAGAAAAATGGTCAGTAATGTAAGGTTTGGTAGGCACCAACAATTCCCATAGCTGAAGATACTCACATCCATGGGACTCTTTTTGTGGTTTTAGAACAAAGTGGTCAGAAGGCTATATTGTTATTCTGTTTTTAAAAATTAGAATAAATTATTACAGTTTGTGGAATGAAAGAGAGAGGCTGATTACAACATAATGGAGTGTACCATATTCATCTCTTTGAAATATGACCTTACCCGGCCTTTTCCATTTTACAATCGATTCTCTCATTCCCTTAATGAACCTTTGCATTCATGAGTCTTCTTGGAAGTATGCACATGAAGTATTGCGGCAGTGAAGAGTAATCATCTGCCAAGCAAGGAAGAACAGAGTGCCTCTCCTGTCATTCGGTTCAATAACATTAGAAACTGTTAATGCATCATGTTAGGCTCTATTGTTTTGCTTAGTAATTATCTAATTTGCCAGAGCTTGCTGGAAGAATGTAGTTTTGGAAAACTGGCACAATAGAGTTGTTTGCCAGTTTCTGCAAGGAGAGGAGCAGGAGGTTGGTAGAAATGCACACACGCAAAGTCTGAGCTTTTAAACATCTAATCGAGCCTGTCTGTCTCCAGCAAGGTAAGCCTGCAACTTGTGCAGTGATCCCAGGAAAGTAATGGTACCATAAAATTATAAGGAAGTCTTGGGTAATTATATTAGGAAAGAATATGAACTAATAAGTCATGGAAGTCTCTGAGGTTTAAAAAGGTGATAATTCATTCATGGAATCTAGAATGAACATATACAAAGCTCATGGGTCCAACATTGGAAGATAATACAGCAGTTTCATGCAACTATCAGACTTAGAGATACTTTGTCCTTAAGATTTTTCCTTTTGCTCTGATAGAAAATCAATGATATATTTACATACATTATTTGGAGTACCTGGTAAAAACTAGAAGAAATGATTTTGAATTAGGAAGAGAGTGGAAAAAAAGGAAAGAATGAGTCTAAACATGATTTTATTGATCAGACACATAACTCAAAATTAGGTCCTGTCCTGGAAATAATGAGATAGTGCTTGCAATGTGTGTTGTCATTATTAAAGTAGTTCACATATATTTTGTGTAACTCAAACCAATCCAACTATTAATCTCTTTTAAATAAAAAATAAATAAATAAGTTTTAAAAAAAAAAAGGAAAGGAAAGGACAGGGAAGGAGTCACCATGGGGCTTCTATATCAAAGAGAGATGTGAACAAACTTCAAATCCTGTGAACATTTTTACGAATAAAACTGAAAACCCATCATCACCAAAGCCTATGGTCACCTCTTCTTCAAAATACACATAAAATACAGACCATCCTCAGATCTTCAGCTAATGGATATGTTTTGAACAGAAGTCTAACCTGCCAACTATTACCTCCCTAAGGATGCCCAGTACCCTTCCTTTTGTAATCCTGTTCTGACTGTGGGGAGGAAATAACCCTGTCAGTGGTGTCTCATTCCTCATCACTGCACGGACACTAATACTGTGGTTACCTTTCATTGGATTATGTTTTTACTATACTAGAAGTAGATGTTCATACATGTATCTTCTAATGCCAAGCCAGCGTGCGAGAGTGACTTTATTATTTTCTCTCTTAGAATTTCAAGACGAATCAGTCTGCACATGTTCCTAAGTCTTAGATGTAGCATTTGGTCTCGGGCTTTGTCTGCCCCTGGAGATCAGACATTTATTATCATCAACTGTTTCCAGAACCCCTCCTTATTTTCATGTGGTTTTGAAAGATGTGGCATTCTTCCATACCTAATGTATAAACTCAACAGAAAGGGAAATTAGTCGGGGAAGCAGCTCACAGCATTCCCACCCTGCCGCATGCGCCACCACCTCTTTCCTACTTTCTTTCCACCTTACAAAATCAAAGGTCCCCTCCCACCCTCACCCATCTGGCTGGTGGTCATTTGTTTAACTTTAAAGTTAAAGGTGTTCCATTGGGGAGAGCCTGGGATGATGATGAAAAGATGGTTTGCTTGTGTATGCCTCTCAAAGAATGGTACAGTCAACAAGCTTCTTTTGGTAAAGTAGGTCTAATTTAGCTGATTGCTGAGGACATTGGAAGTGTCTGTGCCGATCTGATTATAGAGTAGATATTTTTATAATGGTTAATACGGTGAGTCTGTGCTTCAAAGGTTTCATCAAAACCAGAGAATGCATGGTCAGATCACAGCATTTGGTCATCTTTATGATGGAAAGGTTTGTTTAAGGTAAGATTTTACTTTTCTAACCCTTTCAAAGTATCTTTATGTATAAGGTACAGCCAAGAAAAATAACAGTTAATAATCTTTCTAAAAGTTCTAGGGGAGGTTTGATGTGCCACTAAAGTGTATTCAGAAACTTAGAAAAAGTTTCACCCTTCTCAGTAAACTACATTTCTAATATAGTTTCTACTTATGCTTGATAGATGCCAGTGCTGGCTAGTTTTATGGCAACTTGACACAAGCTAGGGTCCTCTGAGAGGAGGGAGCTTCAATTGAGAAAATGACTCCAGAAGATCTGGCTGTAGCCAAGCCTATAGGGTGACTTTTAAAACTAGTGAATGCTGAAACTCAGTCTAGTCCTCAGTGCTATAAGAAAATGTGCTAAACAAATACACGCCTCCATGGCCCCTGCATCAGCTTCTGCCTCCATGTCTGACTTCCATGGATGATGGACTGCAACCTGTAAGATGAAATGAACCCAGTCTCCTCTCACCTTGCTTTTGGTATTATTGTTTCCACAGTAGTCAAAATCCCTAAGATACTACCAAAGCTTAAAATATTTTTTCATAACATTACATTTCAATATAAAGTAATTTTTATGATGTAGTCTTTTATCACAGAAAATTTAAAACAGAAATAATGCATTAAGGTAGAGAATTAGGATGTGAAAATAAGTAGAAAATACATCAAGATAAACTTAAAGAGGGAAAATATTAATAAAAGAAAAATTAATGATGTACCGTTTTCATTTGTTATGTGCTTGAAAATGACTAATATAGATAGAAAATCCCTGTAGTATTTAGATTCTACTAATTACATATATTTTTTCTTACTTACATTTATATATTTATAATCATAATATATTTAACTTTTGCAAGTATTTATGAACATAAAAGTAGTTTATATTTTCAGTTAAATTATGTTCAAAGCCTTCAGTTTGATATTAAAGAATATAGTTCTGCAGGCACTTTCAGACTCACATGAGCACCACATTCTCGTCACCCTTCATCCAGTGCTAGCACATGATCACGTGTGATACAGAGTAATGAATATTTAGAGATTTCCAAGGTCCTGACCCGGTATCATTTCCAGATCAACTTCAAGGTCAGTCTTTTTCTGTAGGGTGAAGGGAAAGCAGATTTTAATACCTCCACTTAAAAATCCATTAGCCTGCTGCTGGGAGATGCCTCGGCTGTTGAGAGCTTTTGCTATGCAACCATGGAGACCAAAGTTCATAGCCTACCACCCACTTCACAAACCCAGAATCCTTCCAACACCTATAACTCTGGCTCTGAATGTCCTGATGCCCTCTTCTGGCCTCACATCCACAAATAGATGTTTGGCCATTTTTATCTTGGTAGTAATTAAGAGTGTCTTATTGGACTTATGGCAGACTCAGTGGGAGAGAAATCATGTCTGGTACAGTAAACCTAGATAATTTCCCCCTGGCTGTCTTAAGAGGTCAAAAACCCTAGAAAAGAGCTTACTAGTGACATTTCCTAAATTAATACAATCTCTGTGTCCAAAAGTCTATCCTTATGGTCACCCCTCATCACACTAGTTTCTTTTTGCAACAAAAACAGTCACAAAGATCCGCAACAGGTCAAGCTATGGAGAATAAGTGCCTGTGTTACCCAACTCTGATTAATATGCTTGCAATGAAACCCTGCACCTTAGTTTATTTGCTTACATTATATTTCTCTTTACTTCATTACAGGTTGGGACAATGGTAGCTCTCATCCTGTATGTCTTCAGTAGTAGAGAGAGCATGACCATGTTTTTTTCATATAGGTTCCTGCCTGGGAAGTTTCCTCAGCAGCCAGTTTCAGTTGTTAATACTAGTGGTAGCAAGCATGAATTTCCTAACATACAAAGCCAGCCCTATCTCTGCTAGACTTTCTACTTTCTCAAAGCCAAATGCATTATTTAAACAGCACAGAAAACCCTCTATTTCCTTGAGGTTCCAGAGCATATATATCTCCACTATATTCATCTTCTTGCTCCAGACTCTGAGGTTGATGGCCTTTAGTCCTGATGGACTAATTCCTTTCTAGGGGTGGCTACCTGACGTGATTCTGGCCAGTGAGACACTGGTGAGGATGACTGACTCTTGAATAATGAGCAGATCCACACAAGGATGTGGAGTGAAGGCAGAGCCAGGGAGTTTGAGATCATCCCTTTGGATGTGCATCACTCAAAGGTGATCTTGTCAGATTTTTTTTATAGCTTTACACTTACATTTACTACCGTCCAATTTTCTGACTTTTTTTTCAATCCCTATTTCTTATATCAGAGAACCTGAAGTTTGGCATTTAAATCACTACTTTTTTTCTGAAAAAGAAAAGACAATGTCCTGTTTATGTTAAAATTTTCCTTCAGTCTTTTATGCTCTGGGCATTGACTTAAACCACTGAAAAATGAAGTAGAGCCTCAGTTCTCTTTTTGAAAAAATACATACCGATTAACAAGAAAAATGAGAATACAGGACCCAATATTGAGAAGGTTTACAGCATGAAGATACACTAAGGCAGAAAAGGTTTCATGACCAAAATGAATCCTCACGTGAGCACCCAAAGCTGGTAGATAGAGGGTGATACTGCTGAGGTCCTATAAAACCCAGGAACTGGGTTCCAGGAGTGACAGTGATAGTGGCTGGGAGCGCACAAGACCCCAGAATGCAAAGGGAGGTAGCACAAGGTGACATACAACCCCAAAGCTGTGACCGGTGTCAGGGGGCAAGTGACTGATAGTGACAAGAACTTCATTTTTCTGGACACAGGTAAGAGTTGAGTTTTGCACAGGTGTAAGACACAAGACAAGCTGTGGGACTCTGGCTGGGTTTCATAAAGCTCACTGTGGCTAGGAGCTAAGCAGCGTAGAAGCACACAAGGTCCACGGGAGAGTCAGAGGAGTTTGGGCTACAGGAACAAGGATGGACGCTAGTGATTGGATTTATTAGGTAAAGAAGATACAAACAGGCTGAAAACTTAGACTGCTTCACTGATCTTCAGCTTAAGCAAAAACGGTATAAGCAACGGCTTGCTAAATGAGCCCCAAATAATGGCCTAATCTGTGATTCAGACCATTGGATGAAAAAAAAATCTCCAAATATGAATTGGAATTCTGCCTGATATTAGCTTCATGATCACAGGAAGGCTTGCTTTAATCTCTAGGATTCCCATTTTGAAAGCTTTATTAACCACATGAAATAATCCTCATAAATCCTGGAGCCTAGCAGCAATGTTCAGTGTTAGTTACTCTATCTCTGGATCCACTTAAGAGGAAGAAGAGAAGGGGGTGGACCCAGGAGGATGACACCCACTTGGAGCTATCCAGTGGGAGTATTTGCTCATTTGTTCCACTAGTGTTGATGAGCAACCATGCCACAGGCGCTGCGCCAGACCCTAGGGAGCTTATAGAGCTGGAACCAGGAGGAAAAAAAAAACTAGGGAAAGAATGAGAGTACCCAAGTATCTGAGAAAGAATGAGAGTGCCTGAGTATCCGAGAGTTGGAATGCCTTCTCAGACCTAAGCATCCAGATCCCTGGAGGAGCTTTGAACAAAACACTTGCCAGGCCTTTGTGTGGGATCTGATGAGGTAGGCCTAAGGGTGTGCAGACAGGTTGTTCTCGGCCATCTCCCTGAATTGTTCATGAACTGACCCTGGTCATCCATAACTTACTACTGCACTGCAGTGGGCTGCTGTGAAGAGACGAGGAGAAAAGAACTAAAAGAGTACATGGGAAACCAATGGAAGGGATGTTCTAAAGGCAGAAAGTCTATCTGAAACATGCTTCTGAGGGGTCAAACTAGAGGAATTAACCATCAACTAGATCTAGTAAACTTAGCAAGAGAAGTGGAGCTGAAGCATAGTGAGCAAGAGAATGCTGGGGATCTGGGATGACCCTCACCTAACTTATTTGCTTTACTCACAAACAAACTTTTTGTATCCTTTTGACCAAAGTTTTGCATTTTATTTTTATGTTTCGAATATGTGACTTATGTTTGAAAAGCAAATTTTCAGTAGGTAGATAACTGGTCAACCTTGCTCTATGTAGAACCCATGAGAAGTTCCATAACACTCCTTCATACTATGCAATTAACCTTGTGAGTTGCCACTAATGGAAATCAGCTATGATCACCAACATCCACCATTGTTTAACAAGGAAAGTCTTTAGCTTTCAGAAGAGAAGTGGCCCAAGAGGCACTTTTAGAATGTGCCCTCTGCAACTCTAAACATTCAAGGGCCTACAGAGGTCCCTGGAGAGAGTATTCATGTTCTTCATAAGCTCTCAAGAAGCCTGTACCTGGAGACATTCTTTGCTAGTTCTAGGACTGCACATAAGTTCTGGGTACCAAGTTTCATAGCTGTATACTATTATAACATATTGCAAGCTTTCAGATGAGGGATAGCCAGAGAAACATGAATTTTTGCCTGTGGTTTTGTCTCCTGGAGGTATTGTCTTGTTTATATTCTCAGAGTGATTGGTCAAAAGTATTCAATTTCTTTTTCATTTTCTTCTTCTTCTTCTTCTTCTTCTTCTTCTTCTTCTTCTTCTTCTTCTTCTGTGAGGTTAACTTTCTTTTTTCCCCTTTATTTATTTATTCACTTTATATCTGTATCACAACCCCCTCACTCTTCTCCTCCCAGTCCTACCCTCCCACTCTCTGCCTCCATATGCCCTTTCCCTTCTTCTCAGAGAAGGGACCCCACCTACCAACCCACCCTAGTAATTCATGTTGAATCAGAACTAACTGCACCCTCTTCCATTGAAGCCAGACAATGTGTCCAGTTAGAGGAAAGTTATCCAACAGTAGGCAGAAGAGTCTGTGTCAGGAACAGCCCCCTTTCCAATTGCTAGGAGGCCCACATAAAGACAAGCTGCCCTTCAGCTCCGTAAGTGTAGGGGGCCTGGGTTTAGTCCATGGATCCTCTTTGGTTGGTGGTTCAATCTCTGTGAGGCCACATGGTTAGTTGCCTCTATTGGTGTTCTTGTGTAGTTCTTGTCCCCTTTTGGTGTCTCCCTCCTTCCCCCAACACTTCCACAGGACTCCTGGGTCTCCAACCAGTGTTTGGCTCTAGTTCTCAGCATGTTTAGACCCTTTGCTGGGTAGAGCCTCTCAGAGGACTGTTAGGCTATGCTACTGTCTGCAAACATAGCAGAGTATCATTAATAGTTCCACAGCTTGGCTCCTCTCTCCCATGAGGTGGGTCTCAGGTTGGGCCAGTCATTGATTGGTCATTCCCTCAATCTCTGCTCCATCTTGATCCCTGTACATCTTGTAGGCAGGGTAGATTTTGGGTCAAAGATTTTGTGGATGGGCTGATGTCCCCATCCCCTCATTAGCAATCCTATCTGGCTTTAGGAGGTGGACACTTCAGTCTCTGTATCCCCAATGCTAGGATTCCCAGCTAGAGTCACCTCCGTATCCTTTCAGGGGATCCTACCCCATCACAGGTCTCCAGTTTGTCCCAGAGATCCTGCCCCTATCAGTTTTCCTTCTCTCTCCCAGCCCAACTACCTCCCACCCCCACTTTCTCCCAACTGATCCCCACCCTCATTCCCCTCCCCACCCCTTCTCCCATCCTAAGTGGAGTAATCCAGACCCAGAAATACACAGATGCTATGTACTCACTTCTAAGTGGATATTAGCCATATAGTGCAGAATAACCATACTACAATCCATAGATCAAAAGATATGGTGACAAGCTAGACACAAAAATCTTTCTAGCTCTAAGGTTTCATTGTTCTTGAAGTAAGCAGTTTGTATTCTGAAACTAATATAAAATTAATCCACATTACACTGGCCTTTAGTAGATTAACCAGATCTTTTAGAATTCTTTAAGTCATCACAATTAATGGATATAGTCAACTCATGGTGATTTGAGGAGAAACCAGTTTATGTCTTCCCATGCAATGATAGATACACTGATTTTCCTATCCATCAGGTCTCCTGGATCCATCCCCTACCATAATCCAGATGAAGCATTAATTTTCAGAGAACTTTGTAGGAACGATCACAGCTAATAATGTTGATAATTTTCATTTTTTTCATCCATTAGAAATGTCAAAACATTTCTAGACTTGTTTTTTTTCTCATAATTCCTCAAGACAAATTATCATGATGACCACTTTGTGGAAGGAACCAAATATTTGAGAAGTTCAAAGCCAACAAGTACTGGCTTGGATCCAAGTTGGAATTTAGACTACAAATCTTAGATGCCATCCTCCATGTCCTGCCTATATTCACTGACCTATTGGAGAGTATACCATACATTCTTACATTAATAGACATTCAAGCACCCATCCCCGCCATATTCAGTGCTCTAGTAATTTTTTTTGTCAAATAAATGCAAGCTAGAGTCATTAGAAGGAACTTTAATTGATAAGGTGCCCCCATCAGATTAACCTGTGGTGTCAAGCCTGTGGGGTCTTTTCTAGACTAAACATTTGATGTGGGAGGAGCCAGCTCACTGTGGTTCTGCCAACCCTGTGCAGCTGGTCCTTGGGGTATAAGAAGAATAGCTGAATGTGAGCTGGAGGAGGAAGCCAGTAAGCAGCACTCCTCTGTGGTCCCTGCTTTAGTTTCTGCTCCAGGTTCCTGCCTCCAGTTCCTGACCCGGCTTCCCTTCAAGGGTGAGGTGGAATAAAGCCTCTCCTCACATTCCTTTTGGTCTTGGTGTTTGGTCATAGCAATAGAATGCTAAGGCATCCTGCTATTATATTTCTGAAATGTGAATTAGCACATGTGGGATTAGTAAATAGGACAGATGTACCTGTAAAACATGAGGGCCATCTGATTTCTCCTGTTTTCATCCTTGTTTTGTATCTTAATGTTTGGGGTACAGCTGAATGTTCCAGTAGAGGAAAAAGTGAACCCCACGTATGATGACCTTTCTGCATTTTTTTTCCATTTTGACTTTATGTGGCTATACGTTATCTTTTGGGAATGTTTGTTTCTTGGGCTAAAACTCTTCATCCCTTCCCTTTTGTGCAAGACTCAACCTTGGCTTTCTCCCAGACCTATTCCCATCAAGTTAGCCCTATTCTCTGTATATTAAAGTCCTTCCATATATGAGTATTTTATTTGTTAGGGGTTCTTCTTATTTTGTCAATCTTCCAGTATTTTTATTAGGGTGATGCTTTTGCCACACATACATACATACATATAGCTACTTGCAATTTAAATGATCTACCTGACCTATTTTTGTTTTGTCCTCTCTTAATTTGGTGTGTGGTTTTGCAGAACATATCATTTAATACTGCGTACTAATACTGTGCATATAGAATAGACACCTCTCTTTGTTGAGTAGTTATGTGCATTTGTGTCTATATTTCCTACACAACAAATGTGAAACATTTGAGGCCCATGACTTTCTGAAACATAGGCCTCATGAGAATAAATAAGAATGCCTGCTTTGGGCTGTAGTAGCCAAGCAGTGTGGAAAAAAGCTTCTTCAATTTACGTGCTTGATCCTTTATTTAATTTTCAGAGCCACCATGTGAATATGGGTCTTTCTACCTCATTTTTATCAAAGGACTTGTACCCCAGATAATCTTACTCTTCCTTTTTTAAAAACCTATTGTACTGTGTTGTTGTTGGGTTTTTTTTGGTGTGTGTTTGTTTGTTTGTTTGTTTTGCTGCTGGTAAGATAATACTGAATTTAAATTAGGAAAATTGCCTTCCTTAAGCCTAGAGACTTGGAAGGGACTGCAGAGGAGATGTTACCCTGCTTTTGCCTTCGTGCCTTGGATTTCTTTCTCAGCTCCATTGCCCAAGCCTTTTTATCCCATACCTTCTTGTGGCAAAGCTCTTTCTCCAAAGCATGCTTAAAGACAAGCACAAGAATAAGTGAGCGGCATGTCTAGATAAATCCGAAGTCTAGATATCAGCATAATTTTCTTTGCAGTGTTTTAGGAGCCATGGCTAGGTGTGCTTACTAAAGGAAGCTATGCCAGTTGAAGTCATGCTGAACAGTCACACGCACTCCCAAACCTCATGAGCTTCCTAAAAGAGAAGTTACGTCACTCATCTCACAACCCAGTCTGGCTGTCCCTGGTCTGGCAGCTAGCTCCTAACCTTGAACTCACTGTGACTGTCTGTCATTCGTTTTAAAAGTATTTTTCTTATTCTTAGGAATTTCACACATATATACAATGAAATGCTATATGCCCTCTCCACTTATCTCTCAAACTTCCTGCAACCTCCCCACAACCCTTTCCCACTTCATGTCTTCTTCTTCTTCAAACTCACTAATTCCAGTTAGTGCTGCCTATATGGGTGTTGAGCATGGGACACCTACTAGGGATCATGTCTTCATAAAAGAGTAGCTCTCCATCCCCAGCAACTATCAACTGCCAATAGAACCTCATCAATAGGGAGGACTGAGGAAGGACTTCACACCTATGCTGGGGTCATCCCCCCCATTGCTGTGGGTTCAGGATTGCAAAAGCCATGCTGTGCCCCAAAGATGACATCTCACAGCTTCCTCCCATCTTTCAGCTCTCTGCATCTCTTCTGAGATGTTCCCTGTTTACTTGGCAGGTGTGAGGTGTGTGTGAGGTGTGTGTGTGTGTGTGTGTGTGTGTGTGTGTGTGTGTGTGCTCACATTAAACATGTCTCACATTTTTTGATCCATGGCTCTCAGCAGGACCTGGAAATATTCTCCATGGTGGGCAGCCAGTGGCAAGAATGGACAGAGATGAGATTACGTGTGGTGACCCCAAAGCAACACTCTGCCACTGCTTTATGCTGGCTGCAAGTTGCTATGAAGGCCAGCCACACCACAAGAGAGGCTGGCAGGCAACTGCATGCCTGAAGGGAAAGGAGCTTGGTGTTGTGCACAGCCAGCCAGTTTCCGCCAGAGGGCTGGCGTAAGTTGTTGAACAGCTCCAGTCCCACGTCTAAAATGAATGCTTCCAGCAGAATAAATTTCTCTACAGCAAGCTGTGATAAATGTTATGACTCCATATTTTATTTTATAGCACCTCTGCTCCATTCCTTCTAAATTGCCTTATTGCGTTTCATTACGGGCACTAATGATGACTTAAGTTGGACTGCTTAATAATTAAAAGTATCTCTGGGATAAAACCATCTTCTCTCCTGGAGGGAATGTATTTGGCTTATTCCAATCCTTCAGAAATGAACAGACAATAAGTGATGTTCACAAGAGTTTTCTGTCTGTGACTGTAAATGAATTCACACCAATAAGAACCCTTTTGACCAAGATAATACAGCATGGTACCATCTTCTCATAACAGTTTGAGGATGATAAACCTATTGGTTTCTGATGCATATTTGGGGAAAGGTGGAGAAAAGACTCATAGTTTGGGATCAAGCATGAATGGTACCTAAGGTCAAGCAGCGCCACCTGAGCTCTGACATCTGAATAGATGTGTTCATTTTGGTTGATTCAAGTTGGCATTAGAGGAGGTATGAGGGCACCAAGCTTTATGTTAATGTCTTACTTTCCTAGAACAAGGGTCTGGTTTTCATCTGGTTCTCCTAAGAGTCTCTGGCATTCCCTCTAATGCTTAGGGATATGCTGAGGTAAGAAGATGTGAAGTTTGAGATTACTGAAACCACAGTGCATATAAGGTTACTTTTAAAATGTTGAAGTCTTCAGGCCCAGAAGATGACATTCCAGAATGTGGAAGAAGCAGGGGCATGTACCTCTGAAGCATTTGCATAAAGTTTGCTCTTGCACATATTCATGAGCAGACAGTCCTGGAGTGAGTTTCCCATATCTCATGCTGTGCTTTCATACACTAACAGATGAAGGGAAGCTGCCCCCACTGGAGGTGGTGGTTGAGAGGAGAGAAATAGGACTCAGCAATGGTGCTCAAGGTACAGGTGGAAGAGGCGTGGGAGGCAGAAGCCTGCTTCTTCTATCTGTGATCTTAGGGGAGAGTGGACATCTCTGTTTGCTCTATAAAATGAGGATTCATGATCTTCTTTCTTTGTATTGGAAGGAGAATAAGTTAAACGATACACTTTATGGTAGTGCCTGAGACCCAGTAACGTCTCACTAAGTGGTAGTTACTATTTGGTATCTTGAAATATCTGAGCGTGTCAGGTGCGAGATGGATTAGACTCGCTATGGGTGGCCCTGTGGGAAGTGCAGACTTCAACTGTCCTGATTTACAGAGACACCACTCAGCTTAGCGTAGACAATGCTTAATAATCACAGAAAAGGATAAACACAGCCAGGGAACGTGCAATGACTGAGATGATTTTAGGTAGGAGAATCCACTTCTCAGGGCAAGAGAGAAACTTTGCAATTAAACTAAGTTATACCTAAATACTACTTTAATCGGTATTCCAGCAGTGTTCAGCAGCCACCCTGTAAATAAGTTAGAGTCCAGTGATAGTTTGACTGCCTGCCCCTCCCTTTCCTTCTCCTCCTGCCTTCTTTCTCCCTCTCCATATCTCTTTCTTTGCCCATCTTTCCATTTTTACCTCTAAAAAAAACTTGATTTGAAAGAACCATTCATGAAATTTCTCAACTCCAGGAAGGAATATGTATGATTGGAAAGCTATCCCATAGGACTCTTTTAATTAAAAAAAGTGTAATCTATATTCCCATGAGTAGAATACCAAAAGAAAGTGATGATACTTTGCCTTGCAGAAGGATTTACTACAGGGCTTATTTGTTTAATAAACTATTGAGGTCCAACAAATGTGCGGGACAATCTACTTCTCTCTTTTTGGTAGTCTCCTATGTGAGTGACTCTAGAAATAGGAAAATGGTAAGACTTAGCTTTAAGCTCAAGGACTTAGTGGAAAAAAAACATTTTCATAAAAATTTATGCATTGGTTCTTTCTAGTATAGCAGAGTTACAATTATTCTATTTTTTAAAAGTACTATTTAGAAAATTTGGCTATGTTGTGTGTATCATAGTAGGTGAAAAGAGACATCTGTGACCACTTTTTCACCAGAAGATAGTCACCTTTGCCTGGTCAACCAGCTTCAGTTTTGTTTGTAGACAGGATCTTGCTCTGTGTCCCAGGATAGTCTCATGAATCTCCTGCCTCAGTTACTGGAGTGTTGGGATTACAGGTGTGCCCCCAAGTCTTGCCAATATACAATCACCTGTCTTAAAGTAAAATGTACTTATCTGGACAAATATAGTGGTGAATATAAAATTAGACTGATCATAAGTATTTTTCTTTATATTCTACCTTTATATTTTGACTTTTGAGAAAGACGAAGGAATTATTATGATGAGGTTACTAATTATGAACTTAAAAATAAATCTAAAGGCAACATATGTAGCTAGGGATTAGCCATTACCAATCAGTACTATCCTACCTTAGAAACTGAATATCTTAGCCTGGTGTTGCAGGCCTGTAGTCCCAGCCACTTATTAGACAAAGGCATGATGATCACAAATTCAAGGCCAGCCTAGGCTATATGACAGAGTTCAAATCAGCCTAGGTAATTTTGTAAGATCATGTACAAACTGGGCTGTGCATATAGTTGGGTGATAAAGTATTTGACTAGCATGAGCAAGGCTCTCCCTATGTTCGCTCCCGAGTACCACATGGAAAAAAGGAATTGGAGAATTATTTTAGAAATTAGATTCTACTCTTCAAAGGCAGCCTGAATGGCTTGCTGCTGGAAATACTCAAGTGCCCAGATAAAGAAGATGTTTGGTTATAGACACGAGATGGGCTTTGCGGACAGCTCGGACCACATGTGTAGCCATGCAGCCTGTGACGCTAATTACTGTTAGAAGAAAGAGGCCTGAGATGAAACCTGGGGCAGAAGGTGTGTGTGTGTGTTTCTTTTCTAGCATTATTGACAGGCATAGTACACAGATCTCTTGAGCATTATTTCCCAGGGCTTTTCTAAGGCATCTCGGTGATGAGAGGGTCTTGGATCTCTGAACTATTTCCACTCACTGTAGTCTTAAAGAATCTTAATGTGAGATAGCATCTCAAGGATTATTGGAGACAGAGAAGTACCTAAGGCCTTGTCAGGAGTGCCCACCCTGCTCATTGGAAAAGACTAATAAACTCCCTGGATTTGGAGCATCTAGCATCTCCTATCAATGATACATGGAATACAATGGTCAGAGTGTGTGGCCTCAGTCCTCATAGAATCACCATTTGCCTGTTGTAAACACACACACACACACACACACACACACACACACACACACACACACATGCTGGAGATATGTCTTATTCTGATTTGCTTCTGTGACATTTCACGTTGGTATCAGTGATGTGTAATTTTGGTTGTTAGATGGTTTGTACTAAGAAAGGCTTAGGATATTAGTGAGACACACCTTTGGACATGTCCACTGTCTACAAAGGGAGTTCTAGAGAAGGCTAACTAAGTGGGCAGACCCACCTTGAATATGGTTAACACCATCCCATGTGCTGGGGTTGCAGGCTGAATAAGGAAAGAAAAGGAAGAAGATAAGAGAGCTGGTATCCTCCTTTCTCTGCCTTATGAAGTGCTGGGGCATTAATCGGCAGCCCATGCTGTGGACAGGACTTGGTTCTACCATGTTAGACCATATACTGTCTTCTAAGCCATGTGCCCAAATAAACTCCCTTCCCTTAATTACTTCCTGTCAGGTCACAGCAATGAAAAAAAAATCTAATAGACTAAAGTGGACCTTGTCCTTGCATGGTGGGTCCCGCTGCTGTGTGGAGGACTCTGGAGACTCCATCAGTTGGCTGGAGAGAACTGACTTAGAAGACAGAAGAGGCTACTTGATGGTGTATGTGAAAAGTTGGAACAAATTCCCACTTATGAGACATTTCTGATTTTGGCACTTCTGATTTTAATAGAAAACACTAAAGTTGTAATAAGAACAGAGTATTCTGAAAGGCTTCTTTGAAAATCCCATAGAGGGTTGGAGAGGTGGCTCAGAGGTTAAGAGCACTGGCTGTTCTTCCCAAGGTCCTGAGTTCAATTCCCAGCAACCACATGGTGGCTCACAGCCGTCTACATTGAGATCTGCCAGGGCATATATGTAGAGCAAATACTGTATACATAATAAATAAATAAAAAATGTTAAAAAAAGAAAATCCCATAGATACTAACAGTCCAAAAATATAAGTCAAATATATGATTTTAACATTTCTAGCACTCACTTTGATAGCAGTCATTTCAATGAATGCCAAATATCCAAATATTGTAACAAGTCATTGGCACTTTTAGAAATTAACTGGTAGATTTCACTCTTGTTCTTTATCATGAGATGTGTGTGCTTCATATGTACAGTGTATGTCAGTTATCAGGTGGCTGGTGGTTTTCATATTAGGGCAGTCCAAAAGCCATGCTCCCAGAGTGCTAAGAAATCTTTTCTAACTCACTAGAGCAGTTTCCACTTAGATATAAATGTCCAAATTTTGTTCCTTGAAGAAGCTTCTTAAGTCCATCAGAAAGGGAAATTGCACGTTTGGCTGTGATCATGTGCTTGTGTACAGAGCACTGACATGTATGAGCCTGGATCTATTCCAAGTGACACATGAGATGGGGTGACATTTTTAACCAGAGTGAGTCCATCAAACAGCTCTCTGGAAATGTTTCTGTATCGATCCTAGGACTGTACAAACATAGGTGAGGAGGTGGAGCATTAAATTGAATGGTCAGTCTGTAGAGATGTTATCTCAGGAGAGAGAGTGGGATGTCTGGAACCAGGAAATAAGGCTGGGAAAGGAAGCTGTGGCTCCTGGCGGGAGAGACACTGAACAGAAGCAGATTAGGAGAAGGAGCGGGGAAAGGCTTCATCCTGGGGTGCCGTGGTAGAGCATATCAGGAGTGGAAAGCCTGCAGATACCTTGGGGAGGTCTAGTGGCTCTGGAGGATAAGACTAGGTAATAAAAACAAGGCCTGTCCTTGGTGGCTGACTTCAAGGTAATGAGAGCACAGACAGAGATATTTGTGTTTATGTTTGAGTTTAACAACAACAAAAAAGGCTCTCCCAGGAAGCAATAACACAGCGTAAACAGAAATGCTCTGATATGGAAGCTGTGGCAGTATGCTCTATTTTAGTCATGGGGCAAGACTCACACTGGTTTGTCCATCTCACCTAATCTCTTGTGTCTGGCTGATGATGTTCTCTTCCAGGGCTTTTCCTGTGGATTCTTAGCATTCCTAGGAGGATGTGGGTAGAAGTCCTGGTCTTCTCTGCTTTTAGAATGTAGGCCTGGGCTGATCCTTTTCCCCTCCCCAACCCAGTGTAGCGCTCTTATGCTCTGTGGCACCCACACTGTGCTGTCTGGTGGTCTAGTGGCAGCATAGCACTCATGGGGCATGGGATGGCCCAGGAGGCAAAATTATCACATGGAACAGCTAGAAATTCGTGCTGTTGATAGTAGTATAGAAAGGAAAGGAAATCTTGTACCAATTCAGAAAATTGAGTAGATATTCTTTTTATGACCCACACTCTCTTTTCTGTGTGTTTTCTATTCAAAGGAATGCTTCAAGAACATAGGAAATAAAGTATATTAAAAAAAGAACATAGGAAAATCTTCTCACAATAAACCCAAGTGGGGTATCCATCAACAGAATATATGCTTAAGTTACAGAACATGTATACAAGGAGACCCTCCATCAGGAAAACGGTGACTTTCAGAAACGTGTCACTTAGTCAAAGTAGAATAGCATTAAACACAGCATGTTTATGGGGTTGAAGGGGCAGAGTGGATTCATAGGAAGAACCGAGGCTGTGGTTGTTTGGGGCTGGGGGTCATAAGATTTGGGGGTGATGAGTATGTTCTATACACTAAAAGGACATATATTAACACAGAGGGTGAAACTGTTCCAAGCTTATCAAGCAGTAGCGCTAAGATTTGTGCACTGTACGTAAACTGCAGCCTCAGGAAAGTCTGAAGATATTAAAATACCACAGTGAGCTCTGGTACTAAGCATGCCAATATATTTTGAAATGTGTCAAGAAGTGAGAAGAACTGACTGACACCTAGACAAATGGACAGGATGGGATCAAGCAAATACAACAAGCATTATGAAGTGTAATGTGGAGGTTCACTGCATGTTTCCTCAACCTTTTTTTATATTTTGAAAATGTTCAGAATAAAGTTGTTGGAGGACAGGGAACTATTTGTAAACTTGGCTGCCTTAGAGAAAACAAATTAGGTTCCTATGCTATGCAAGAAATAAAAATTCAAAATGGATCACAAACCAAAAGGTTGAAATTATAAAACTTATAGGGTGAGCAGGGAGAGGAAAAAAAAAAATACCCATGGCCTTGAATTGAACAGAGACTTTAGCCACAGCATTGAAGGCCATGATTCAAAACAGAAAACTTTGGTCAGTCAAGGCAGTAGAACAAACTTTTGCCCTGTAAAAAAAAAAAAATATTAAAGGGATAAACCTGGGTAAGGGAAAGCATTTTCAAATCCCAAACTTGACACAGGATCCAGCATCAAAGCACTTAAAACGCAATAGGAGATGATGATTTGAAAGGCCAGTGCACTGAAGTTCATAAATGCTTGCTTACTGCATTGGTTTCTAGAGAGAAGGACAGTCTACCTCTCATCTACTCTAAAGACTACCAGCAGGAGGCAAGCAGAGAATGGTTGTTCCTGGATGCAGTCCCAACACTACAGCCACAGAGACAGGAGAATTGCGGCTTTGAAGTCAGTCTAAACTGCATTGCTAGTATGACTGTCTTGAAACAAAACCAAACAAAAATCAAGTATGGGTGAGCACTTAGATCCTCAGACACAGCAGTAGGGATATAAAATGATACAGGATTGTCACATTCTTCATTTTTTTTCGAAGTGCTAAATATAAAATGATCATGGAATTCATCATGCCATGAAAGAGAAGTAAGGAGACAGATCTGCCAAAAGATTTGAAGGCGCACATTCAGAACCATAACAGTAGCAAAGATCAAACAGAAGCAATCTCGGTTCTACCAGCAGCAGAATGGTGAAAGAAACTGCGAGTTTGTGAGATGGAATATCATCTGAACCTTTGTAAGTGGAGGAATGCATCTAGAATTATTCCCTCATGAGATAATGCAATGTAGCCCCCACCTCCTTCATTCTCACTCCTTAAAGTTACTTAACTCTCTGTGACCTACGCTTGTGTTCTATGAAATATCAATGATAGCATATTGCCACTTACTAATGCAAGAGATAAACCTACCAGAGGTAACCAGCACTCAGCACAACTTTCAAAAAAAAACAAGAAGTTGATAAAGTTAACAAGCATCGTAAGAATGGTGGAGAAAATCTGACTAGAATCTTACTCTTGGTTTTTAGCTCAAAGTTCATAAACCTTTGAATGCATGAATGTTCTCTGACACTTGCTATCCAACTTTGTAGATGTCCTCTCTCTCTCTCTCTCTCTCTCTCTCTCTCTCTCTCTCTTTTCCAAGCAGGGTTTCTCTGTGCAGCCCTGGCTGTCCTGGAACTCATAGACGTCATTTCTTAAAGGGCATGCAGTCAAATGCTACTGCAGTCCTTGCACTGTTTACACTTCCTTCTATTTCCCCCTGTGCCATGGCCCTTTCATTTGTTCTACTCAGACCTTGAGGAAAGAGGACTCTCATTTATAGCTTTTTACAGTGCTGTTGAACTCTGGTAGCAGTTTTGTTACAGTTGTGACTTATAAAAGAGAAAGGCCTCAAGAGGTCAGAGCTTCACATTTTATTTTTAAGTATCTCTAGGTATGATACCATTGGGAAGCATTACCTTTAAATTTGTATCAATATACAAAGATCTATTCAATTGTGGTTAAATATACTCTTAATTATGTATCAATATACCAAGATCAATGCCTATGTAGCCCAATATAATCTTAATATTACGTCCATATGCAAGGGTCAATACCATTGTGGCCAACTATAATCTTAATTTTGTATCAATATACAAAGATCAATACCGATGTAATCCAATACAATCTTATTTTTGCACAATAAACAATGGTCAATACCACTTTAGCCAAATAAACTACTAATTTTATATCAATATACAAAGGTATAAGGGCATATTCAATAATCTGCCCCTTCTTCTTGGACCTTCCTGTGCTATGTCTATATCTCATTTTTCTCAAGCCCATGCACTCCTACATAGGAGAGGAAGAAGGATACAGAAAAGGAAAAGTAGGAATTCCCTGGGGCTAACCTCCAAAACCCATTAAGACAGGACCATTTATCAGCTTGTAGTCTCTTCCCCTACATAACAAGAGTTTTCAGTTATCCTTCAAATAACCAAAAAGAAGGGCGGAGAAACACCCTCCCCACCCTCTGGGCATGGGACGTCGCTCTCTTAAAGTGACTTCCTGCTGATTTGGGTCGTAGTAGACCTGTTTGGAGCCCCAACCCAAATGGGAAAAATGATTAAAAATGTTAGTACAATCCTTTTATGTTCAGTCCTTCTGTTCTCAGCTGTTTAGATGACCTAAGGGGTTTGTACGCAGAAGCTGATCTTGCAGGCTTCACTGAAGTTCCTGCCGGGGCATTGTGTAGAGCTGAACGGTCCCAGTGACACTGGATTGCTGTGGTGGTTGCAGGCCCCCGATGGAGACAGCTATTGAGGAAGTCTGCCAGGCAGAATCAACTGGGTCACTCGTCCTCCTTGGTGCCTGATTCTGCTCTCTGCTGAGGATTCCGCTGACCAGCTGTCCCCGGGCTCCCCTAATGGATGCTTCGATTCTCCTGGAACGATAAGAACAGAGCCCTGTCCCAATCCCAACCCTAGGACAATTGCCCTCTTTTTTTTTTTTCTGGGGGGGATGGGGGGGCTAGGTAGTACTTCTCCTGAAACATGTCACTTTGTTAGCTACTATGACAGTCTATCACAGATATTCTCTAAACTACCCAGTAATCAAGTTGCTAAGAGACAAGCAACATTTGCTTATCTAAATACAAGAGATGGATAGGGCATCTTCAAAAACCCCTAGAGATCTGCAGAATATGGCATTCAAAGATGTTATCTTAAATCAAGATTTTTTTTGATATCGAGACATATCAGCACCTGACAGCACCCCCTATTCTACTCCAAGTAGAAGATAAGCATCGAAGAACCTCCACTGTAAGATGGTTGAATTAGTGGCAAGCCTTTCTCTTGGCATGAAAAAACCCCTTGCACCAACTGCAGAAAGACTGCTGTCCAAAAAGGACAAAACTTGGTAGCAGGGAAGTCGACAGCCTAACTCTGCCAAGACAGGGTAGGTAAGTCCTTCATAGTCCCTGCTCTACAACAAATGTCTGTCAGAGAAACAGGACCCAAAGGCTGAAGATTGATGCTGGAATGTATGGAGAGAAAATGGGAACTGTTCAGGCAGTCATTGGTATGTTCTTTCTTAGTTTTGGAAGCTGCAGGCCCTGCACTTCCTATATAAGCAAATATATTTATCCCTCTCAGGTCTCTGAGGTGGTTGAAGAATAGACAGCTAGAGTCTCATAGTTAAATTTTGAACTGTTTAGGAATCAAGAGGGTGTTATAGATCTAAGAAGATACTCTTAAAAGTGTGTTGCAAGATAGTATGAATGTTGAGTCACATATAGACCTTTAAACTCATGGAGTTGGTTAGATAGTAGAATGTTAAAGTCAGGGGCCAAATATGTATAAACTGGACATTGGGAAGGTATACTGGGCCAATTTACTCTCATAAATGTGGCATATTTATATCTATTGTTTTGTATAATACTTACTGTTATAAGAGAAGGAACCATCTGTTGGACTGAAAGGGGAAACTTCTGGGGGGAAGAGGGTGGAAGGGCGGGATAGGAAGGGGGAATAGGGAGGGGTTTGTTACTGAGATGTAACTTGAAGAAAAAAAAATAAAGTATTTAAAAAAAAAAAAAAGAGAAAGGCCACAGTGACTAAGTGAGGGTTTGGGGTCCTCACCTATGAAGCAGGACACATGGAATTCATTTCACATGATCTCTTGTGATGGTTGTGAGACTATCTGATTTTTCCAGTTTCTCAAGATGTCATTCTGAGTTCATGTATATATATATATATAGAGAGAGAGAGGTAGTACCTAGCTAGGAAAACAGCAGGCTGTTGTTAAATTGGGACTAGCTATCAGGAATGGGTTGGGTAAGAGGCAAAGTTTTATTTACAGAGATTGTAGGCCTCCAAGTAATACTCTCTGCAGACTGACCAAAAGTTTTTCAGGCAACAAAAAGCAGTTACTTTACTTTTTAGTAAGGCTAACAATGAGAACTGGCTGTTACAAGTCTTCTCCTGCAGAGGCCTGCTGGTTTCTTTCAGTGTGGTAATTAGGAGCTCAGCTCACTTTATGCACATGAGGAGTGAGTGTGTGGGAGTCCTCACCAACAGCCAACCTCTATCCCCAATTACAGCCAATGCAGTCTTAGTCATTAATAATCCTATTAATTAGTAGAATAAACATTTTTAGTGGGAAGATAGCACAATTACTGCCATCTCAAAACTGCAGAATTTAAAACTGGAACTCTTTGAAGCAGTAAACTCAGCCTCTGTATCAAAAATGTCATCTTTGCCATACTCCCCTTCATTTCCACATAAACATTCTAGCCCTAGCTGTCAGCTTCATGAGGTTTAAAACCAGGTTAAAATGGTAGGTTTAGAATACCTAGTTCTTTCTTTTCCAGGTGGAGTTGAAGGATACAGTACTCATTAGTCACCTCTCTAGATGGGAACATGGCTTTCTGCTCACTATTCTATGCCAAGCTGGGCTTCTGGTTATGTTCCATCCTGCACACGCAACCAGGATTCACAAAGGCCTTTTAGACTAGCCACTGCCCACCACTGAGTTGTTTCTGGCCACTCTTTTGGGTCTTCTTAATTTTGCTAATCATCTTCTAAGGGTCAGAGTTGCATTCTGCTTAGCTAATATGATCTGGGTGACAAATCAAAGTCCCTTTTCTTTCTAATTAGGTATCTTAAGCTCTCACTGACACCACCCCTCACCCTACAGGCCCCTTCCTTCTGTGACAGGCAAGTCTACAAGTCAAGGTTCAGCACAATGCCTCCTGAATCCCAGCAGGGCAAATGGTCAAGGCCAGCTTGTCATATTTCTTGTGTTTTCAAATAACAAGGCAAGCCTAAGTGTATAAATTTATACTGGAGATATGGAAGATAGTTCTGAAATTTTAAAATTCTAAGTAGTTTAATCAATTTGTGCCCAAAACATTGCTGTCCCCCTTATCATAGACAGTATCCCGCCTAGTTTGTCCTCACATGGCTGACTCCCTGTGCTCTGAGGACAGCATCATACACAAATATAGATGTGGTTTCTCATACCTCGTGAGTACCAGGCTCTCCATCCTTGTAACTTACTCATGCTAAGATTTACTGAAAATTTTCTAGACCCGTGCCAAGAAATAAAAACAATTAGTGATTCGTGTGAGATCTCTGTAACTAGTGACCGATATAGAAAGTCCTCAGATGGTGCAACAGTTTTAAGGGCAGCACATTCAAATACCCTGATTCCCTGTTATCAGGACTACCGAGTGGTCTAGAGACACTGCATCCTGGTTGTAGTCTCTCCTGGAGGTTCAGCTCTAATCAGACCCCTGACAAATGGGCCAGTCATGGGAATAATTGATTTGTAAATTTGCTGGTTTGGGATTTCAGATTGGGTATCCACTACCTATTCCCCAAGCCTTCTTTCCTCAGTGCTTTCAGTAGACAGTCATATCTGCACCCATTTGTCACTAGGGTCAAGAAATATAGCCAGGTCTCCAAAAATGTAGCAGTCTGATTCTATGACCTAAAAGAAGCCTGCTTCAGTCAGGTGTCACTCATGTGAAAATGTGCGTGCCCTCCTCCAATGGAGGAGAATATCTTGTGAAAATACTTCTGGTGTCAAAGGTTAAGAACAAAGACTCTGGAACCCAACAACTTAGTTTTGCCAAGGATCTCTTTGCAAGCTGTGACTAAATGCTTTCCTCCTGGAGTCTCCCTCTGGAGGGCAGGAACAGGGCTCAAGAATTTCATTGTCAACCTGGCCAGGGATGTTCAAACCCTGGGTAATCTGGAGAAGATTAAATGTATCAGAAAAATAATTCAGTAATTATACAGCTAAAATATTAACTGACAAAAAGATAGCATTTTTCCTTTGTTCTTGGATTCCTTATTTACATCCTACTTTCTTCCACAATGACTTGCTGCAAGGTATAACAAAAGACACACAAACAATGGAGATGTGCAGACAAGGGTAAAAGGTCAAGAGACTGGGTGTGTGAGCTATTCATTTAGCACATTATTTTCCCAGCTGGGAAATCTGCAGCAAAACTGAACTGAGATCAGAAGGTGCTCCATAAATATATAGGTTAATTCCACCAATATATCTGCAGTGCTTAGATAGCAACCTCTCTGTATTTCACTATAATGGGCAGCTTAATTTGTCATCTTTTTCCCCCTCCCTTTTAAAGCATTGCTGAGACTTTAAGATACTCATTGTGAATTAATTTGGGATTTGGCATAATAACATTAATCATGCTAAAAGAATTCATTTGACAGTAATGCAGTATAATTAGTGATGTGTTAAATCCATTGAGATCTACCAATAATTATAGAATCGTTATTTTAAAACCTTATATAGGCACTTCTTTTTCTTTTCTTTTCTTTTTATTTTTTTCTTTTCTATTTTGAATCTTCAACATGTAGGGGCAAAGTTTCAGCTCTGACAATTTTCTTTTTGAGATATAAGGCAAAGGTATCAAGAATAAACCCAGTGGATTTAGCACTAGCCTGAAAGGCCCTGTGCTTAGGGCAAAGCATGTGAATTGCCTTTGAGAGGACCGTTTAATCCTGCAGACAGCTGAATAGATCATGTGGAATTATTGGGAAGGCTTGAGAAAACAAATGGAACTGAGCAAACATAGACCTTAAAAGCAGATGAAGCTCAAAGCCTCTTAGTACAAGGGAATATTTTTATTCTTATTTGTGGACTGTGAATGTTTGGTCTCTTTTAAAGGTACTAAGAATAGATGGAGAGTAGGAGGAAGTAATGAAGGGAGGTTTTGTGGTTGTTGATTATTTTAGATATTGTGACAGCGTGGGCTCTTGGAAAATAATAGCCACATGGCATCAATGATCATAGTACAAATGGAGGCCTCATTTTTGGTCACTTGATGGATAGGTTTTAGAGGACAATGTGTTAAATGACTAAACCAGACACAGACATACACAAATAGACAAATATTGGAGAATCTTACTTGCATGAGGAATGCACAAGAGTTGGCATCATAGCAGATAAGGGTAGAATGGTTATCAGAGTTTATGATGGTGGCAAAGAGGGAAGAATGAGGAAAAGCTGGTCAACCAGGACCAAATTACTGTCAGAGACAGTAGCTTCTTATGTCTATTGTAATACTTAACAATTATGCATAGGATATTTTGAAACAGATAGAAGAGAGATGTTGAATGTTCTAATTACAAATAAATTCTATATGCTTGTGATATAGTATGCTAATTATACTGATTAGATAATTTTAGTGTATAGATCTCATAGTATTCCATAAGTGTGCATAATCATATGGCAACCACAGAGAAATGAAATAATCAAAAGAAAGCTTGAGAGCCATCAGGATTGGCTAGCTGTTCAACACACAGTTTGGCAACTCAGAGTGCAGCACACACAGCAGTACAAGATGGCATCTTTATGAAGTTGATCATAGTTGCACAACTTAAAAGTCTTGGACAGTTACAGAAATCAAGATCTTTGTCATATTTTTTGAGTGTCCTTTGCTTAATTTTTTTTGACTCCTAAGAATGTTTAAATAAGAAAATTGACTCTTATTTAAACAAATAAGGGAAACATAATGGCAAGATATTTTGGTAGCCACTAGGACAGTGGGTAGTATTTGGATAGTAGCAAGGCTGAAAAAGATACAATGAAGAGCATGTGCAGTTGAAAACTACTTTGGGAGTATGAAGAAGGTGAGCAAGAAATCGCCTGTTACACTTCCCAGGAGGTAGACTACTCTTCACAACTGTATACATTCTGTCATGCTTCACAGACAAGTGGCAAAGCCTTTGCTCTCAAACAGGGATCCACACTGAGAGAGTGTAATAGTCCATCTACACACATGCACACACCTCACACTCATACTTATTCACACTTATCTGAGTTGAGCAGGGGTACCTCCTTTGTGAGTATGCTGACATATCTTTGAGATTCTGACCAGACAATAAGGATTGATGACCTATCATATAGTTGCTAACCAGAAAACATTGAGTTAATGGTATCTTTGAAGAATCTGGATCTGAGACAGAGACAAAGGATGCCAGGAAGAGAAATATAGAGATAGAGATGAAGATTAGATAGATAGATAGATAGATAGATAGATAGATAGATAGATAGATAGATAGATAGACCGACAGATAGATAGACCGACAGATAGATAGGTTGAGGTCTATTTTTGTAGCAAGCATGAAGAGTTCGATGTCCCTGTTAGGCCTGAGGGATAACAGCACATGTGTGCATATACCAAGCACTAAGAAAATAATGGCTGCTGGCTGCTGGCTGCTAGGGTGGTTTGAGGCCAGTGGTACCATTCAGACATCTGAAATGAACAACTGAACAACAACTGAAATGAACAACCAGAGTAAGGTTCAGTGTAACCCTCTTAGCACTATGCTCCTTTCAAGTCAAATGTTTCTGGCATAAGAAACTAAGTGGACAGTGGCATAATGGTGTTTTGTGTTGTGTTGTGTGTTGTGCTGTGTGTTGACTGGCTTTTTGCTTTGTGTAGCTTGATCATTTTCTTCCCATAACTCAGGCAAACTTTCTGAAAGGAGCCATGGCTGGTTGTTTCTGCTGATGCACTGAGTACCCAGGACTATTTATAGAGACGAATGGACATTCTGACATCTTACCCTGGTTACAAACTCAGGGAGGTAGCTTGGTCCAGTAATGTTCTAGCCCTAGACTCTCTCTTCCTCAAAACTTTTCTGGTTATTATCTATTCACTATTTGTTAGAGACAGGATCTAACTATGTAGTCCAGACCAGCCTGTAACTCACAATTCTGCTTCTGCCTCCTGCTGGAAAGGTGGGTGTGACCATGCCTAGCTATCAACTTACATTTTGTGTGTGTGTGTTGAGGGGGAGGAAGGAGGGAATTGGGGGGGGGGGGTAGTGGAAGCATTTTGTCCTAAGGGTCTAGGTCAAATACTTCATCCAGTATCTACATTAACTAGACTATTGAATTTTAATTAAACCTAGAAATTCCAAATAGATTCAATATCACAAAATTTGTTTGTCATTATCCAGGAATGACTTATGTTCCTGTCTTCTCAGGACCAACATTTGTTCTTCATTATGCTTGAAAGGATAACTTTTCAAAATAATAGTTCTGTGTAATAGAGCCATTTCATAGGGCTTTCCAATGGCAAAGGCACAAGTGCCCTGGGAAGAATTAGAACCCAAAGTGCTGCATTATGTCTGGTTATTTATCAGATCAGAAGCATCCAAATCTCTGCAGTATTTCTGATAGGAACTAATCGTGTACAGCGAGAGAGCTCAGAAACAAGACGATGAACATGTATAATAGAGACGTAGTCATACCCTAAACATCTAAGAAGCACTGTTACTGAGCCTGTTCTGTGCTGGGGGAAACAACTCACCTGGTAACTTCTTTTCCTGAGCATATTAACCTTGTGGGAATTCTTCTTTAAAATGTACATTATGGCCTGGAGAGATGGCTCATCAGGTAAAGGAGTTTGCCACTATTCCTGATGGCATGGGTTTCATACTTGGGACACACATGGTAGAAGGGTAAAAGGAGAGAACTCCTGAAGGTTGTCCTCTGACCTCTACACATGTGACTTGGCACATATGTATACACACACATAATATATATTTTAATATATATTAAACTACATCACTGCATCTACTCATAGGGGTGTGTGCCCTGTTGAGTTAGCAGTACTAGAAGAGTTGACCATGTACACCAAAACCAGCTGGCAGAGATTAAAACACCATCATATGCTTTGGAATAGAAGGGACAAACATTTAGAGAGCATCACCTTGTCCTTCCATAAAGGTCTTCTTCCATTATTCTTGTACATAGTGATTGTCTTCTTCTGCACTCTTAGCCATAAAAGAAAACCAAGGAGTCTTAAGTACTTCTGAGAAGAACACAGTAAATCAAGGGTCATATTAATGAGAATACAAAAGTAAGCTGAAAAGCCAAACTTCCCTCTTGGTGAAATGTTGAGGTCTAAGTGGGTTCAACCCATTGAAAACCAGAGAAGAGGATCAGTCATCCATCAACATTTCCATGCACAGTGTCAAACATAGAGAAAGGTTGAGTAACCTCTTTGAAATTATTCTTGGACCCAGTGGGCTGAACTTGAAAGAGCACACATCTTTTGTGCCAAAAGTATGGTCTATCTTTGGTGTATGTAAAGTACTGTCAACATGGATAGCAAAATATCACCTGCACATGAAATCATTACGCCTTAGATGAGAAGCTGGTAGGGCTACAATTCAACTGGTGTGGCCTCTAGTCCTTTAAATGTTTTGTTTTTCACAAGGGTCTTCTGCATCTTTGAAGGCCTTTCCTTTCAACTAAGTGATGGTTTCTTTTTTTTCTTGTATTTGTAATTTTTTGTGAAAAATTGTTTTCATTAAGACTTTAAAATCAAAATTTTAAAGAGGCTCAAATATCATTTATTTTAAATGAGTGACATTTAAAATAAATATTATGATTGTAGATACATTGTTAGTGTTAGATTTATTTTTTATTTTACCAGAAGGGGGATATATAAAGGGAGTAAGATTAATAAATTAGATTTAGTGAATATCTAGGGGCTTCTGATACAGTCTCTTATGTTTTTGGTTGAGAACCTAGCTTTTAATGGCTGAGCCATCTCTCTCTATCCCAATACAGTCTCTTAATATGGGGCATGAAGACCAACTTGGCTGTGGGCAATTGACATAGCACCATGTGGACTAAAAACAAGGTCTATGGCCTGGCATTGTTTTCAGCTGCTAATCACCTTATGAAGTGGGCAGAGCCCAGATTAGGCTGGAGCTAGGTGCAACATGGAGAGACCCTATATAAGGAGAAAGTGGGTGGAGCCCGAGAGTTCCCATGCTATAGAGTTCCCACGCTAGAGATAATGAGATGCAAGGCAGCTTGTATCATCCGATGGAGAAAATGATGGTGGACTGAAAAGCTGATCTCAAACAGAGCTGACAAATTCCAACATTCCCAGCATGGAAGTTAAATGTGATTATCTCACCGTCTTGTGACTTGTCCCACATTACCTCCTAGGACAGGAAAAAGTTGTTTATAAGATCAAATTGTTAAAATTTTCATAGAGTCAAAAAGTAATCACTATCTTTTTATATGAAGGAAAATGAAACTCTAAACATTCAGGACTTGGGTGTGAGTCACTGCTAATTAATACTGACTTATCTGTGGTGTATGAACATTAAATACTCTCCAAAGTCCTGATTAGTTGTGCACCATGTAAAAGGAAGGCTATGCAAAGCCACCATGTGGCTTTCAATACTGTTCAAAAAAATAGCTAATTAAATTACTTAACCAGTATTTATAGTATCTTTAATTGGTTGGTGGTGTTAATCCTTAACCCACCATTATAAATGAATACACACAGACACAAGGTGGATCTTAACAAGCCTAGACCTGGGTTGTGCAGTCCTAGCCCATCTTAGCTAGCTCATAATTCTATTACCCAAATATAACCCCATAAATACATACGTCCCTTTGACTGTTATTCTCCACGCTAAGCCGATGTTCCAGGCCATGTGAAAGGATCTTCTTTAATCTACCCCATGGTGTGTCTTCCTTGTTTACTCCTGGCTTCTCTCCGGTGACCTTCTTGTTCCCAAGATGATGCTCTGTCTATCTCTCAAAAGCTGCGAACCTTCTTAGTCCCACCTATCTCTGTCTTTGCCCAATCTCTAGACCTCAGCATTTATTTAACCAATCAGAGTCAATTAAGTAACAGACAGCAAACAGGACCAATTAATATTTAGAATGCTTAACATCACCCCATCACAATACACTTCAGTCTGCAAGTCTACATGGGTGCAAAAGGTTGCACATTTGCTTTCTACACAAGTCTGAAGGCCAGGGTTCAGTTCTGTGCCCTCCCCACCTGTCTTTCTGATACTGTTAGGTGAAATTTGATGATGTAGGGCTGAGTGGTGAGTTCAGGCCTTCAAGGCATGGCTGTACAAAGAGTAGTCTCAACAGCCGTGGCCACTGTCCCAATCACCCTGATTATCTGACATCCATCTAAACTCAATATCTGCACATTCTCATTCAGTGGTTGTGGTGTTTTCAGTTCTAATCCTTCTCACTCAGCAAATATCCCTCAGTGCCCTTGCTTGTCTGGGTCTTGGGGACAGTTGGCTGACTCTGCAACACCCCTTTACAGATGGACTTTTAGGGCCAAGCATGTTCTCAGCTCTGAAATCCTTACTTAGATGCCTTCTGATAGCAGAGCATTTTTCCTTTAATTTACACAGTCCCGTTCTCAGAACACATGTAATGAATGCAAATAAAATGCTTATCAAGTCAGTGTTACTTTTCATTAGTAATATCTCAGAGTGGGATTGGTTGAGGAAACCAGTTACATTTTAAGACACAACAAACCTTACACAATAGAAAAAAAAAAAAAGGAATCTTACCCCTCTCCTGAGAAAGATCATTCCAAGTATCAAAGTCATGTGCTCCCATATTCATTGAAATCCTGTTTTGTTTGACATACAAATTTTAGAAAACACATGATATTAAAAACCAAATTAAACCATAATTTGTTTTGTTAAGTTCACCCTGCCAAATTCACAATACTATTGGGGGAGGGATTTGATATAAGTAAGCCACACTTAGAAAACATCTTCAAACTTTTCAAGAGGAAATCGAAGAACAGGTTCCTCATGGGATCTCCTGAAGCTTGGGGATAGGCACCAGCCTTCTTAATATTGTAATACATGATTTGGAAGTTGGAATGTGCAGTAAAAACTCTGCATGCTTGTTGCTCTAGATATCCTTATGAATAAATTATAGGAAGACTTCTCCTTGCCGTGAGGGTAAGCAAAAAAGTGGAAATGCATTTCAGGGGAAAATGTCCTGGACTATAATTTATAATATAATGGTTTAAAACTATCCGTAGTTAAAGACCAAAGAACCATAGTTCTATTCTGCAGGTGGAAAATATAATTTCAGGCCAAAAAGCTAGAGCACCATGACACTGTTCATCTGTTTAAAAAATAACTGTTGAACTTTCTTTTGTAATTATAAACACTATACTAGATTCTTGAGGTGTAGGGTCATAAAATAAAAACAGCTAGACTCTTACTCCTCTATCTGTTTTTCCATCTCTGAGATCTTAAGACTTACTTAGCAGGATGCATCTTCCAGAGCCTCTAGATTGTCAATAGTCACACTGTCCTATGACCTCTGTATTCTGAATGCCAGGTAGTGCTGTCCCACAGGCAAATGCTACTGCTCTGTGTGGGTGCCTAAACACTTAAAAGGAATGTGTGTGCTGATTCTGCCCATGCTGACTTTCTGTTCTTGAGTTGTCATTGTTAAAGTTCTACTTTTATGGCGGGCCTGGTGGCACACATCTTTAATCCCAGCACTCGGGAGGCAGAGGCAGGTGGATCTCTGTGAGTTCAAGTCCAACCTGGTCCTCAAAGTGAGTCCAGGACAGCCAAGGATACACAGAGAAACCCTTTCTTGAAAAACCAAAAAGAAAAAAAAAAGTAAAGATCTACTTTTATTCCTGTGTGTATATGCCATGTTTGCACAGGTGTGCAGACCACAAGAAGACGTTTCACCCTGTAGGTAGAGGAGCAGGTAGAGGTACAGACACATAAGACTTCCCCAACATGGGTTCTGGGAACTGAACCTGGGTCCTTTGGAAGATCAGCAAGTGCTCTTAACTGCTCAGCCATCTCTGCAGCCCTGTGTTCTTAAGTCGTCCCCCAACACTTCTGATTGTTAACTGATATGTTGTTCATGCACAGTATGATAGCTTAATAATTTCTAAGTTGAGATATATTTTCCAAAGACTACTGGCTGCATTCTGGAATTTGATATGGAATATTTTAATATGAATGGAAAATTAGGGATGATTTTTATTGCTCACACTGTCAAAGACCATTTTTTGGCACACTGAAACAAGCAGGTTTATTAAAACAGAACAAGGGAAAGTATAACACAGAATTAGGAGGCAGCTGTCTGAGTTTGGATGGAGTTCAGAGAGTTCTCCTTAGAGAGCTATGCTGAGTCTTCTCCCTTTATGTTTTTTGAGTGAACGAGAAAGGAGAAAGGGGTGGGCTGTGTTAGGGCTTCTCGCTTACCACTGTCACACTGGTGTCTTTGAATGAAGCAGAATTGAAATATATGGTTGTTCCTGGCATTATGAAAGTCTACACTATTCCCCAAACCCAAGTTATTTTAATTAACAGTCATTATAGAAAACTAGAGGAAAGTTACTCTACAGGCTGTGAATATTGCTGTAAACTCTATATTTGTTTCAATCCTGTGCTCCCAAGCCTGAACATGTGTGTGTTAGCTCAGCAAGGCTACATGCACACAGTATCTACTGTGAGTCAGGTGCTGTTCCACATGCTTCTCAGTTATCAGTTTCTTAACCCATAGAGAAGCCCTGTATGAAACACATTGTAATAAAATGCAGAGAAATTTTCTGGAGATGAGCTGATCAGCAGATCAGCAGTGGGGCTGGGAACATAGACCAGGCTTTCTGCCCTGTTCTGCTGTCTAAAGTGCCTTGAATTGAGTGGACACTAGGGTGAGTGAAGATCCATTCAGAAACATGTTTCAGAACAAGGAAGTAAGAAACAATGTTGGAGATTTTATTAGAAACAACTCAATGTAAGTTTTAAGTACAAGACTTAGAGGAAAGATGGATGCTCAGAAAGACATGGGTGTTAACTCCTACTGAGAGTAGCAATTAAGTAGTTAGCATTAGCCATGGAAATCATCTTGGTGGCTTTCCAGATTTGTCCATCAAATTGTTAAGCATTGTTTTCCTATTCTTTCTCAGATAAGTAAATTATAGGATGGCTGTGGGATGCCTTGGATGGGATTATTATCTCATAAGGTAAAATTGGGAGCTACTAAGTTTACACAAGGGGCTTAGAACATCACTTTTGTTACCGAGTTCCTGATGATAGTCCTAGAACATTGTGGGTTCATAGCTCGGAAGGAATCAAAGGCTTAAGCAAATCTTGCTAATTATAAGAGAATTGTTGACAAGACATCAACTAGTATCTGGGCTAAGGGCCCTTTTCTTTTTCCCATGTCCCTGTAACTCCCTTGTCTTTCTATTCGGTCCCATTATCTTTTCATTGTTTTGACTAATATAAAATTCACATTCAATGAGGCAAGATGGAAAAATGGGGAAATTATGGAGACATGGGAAGAAAATGGAACTCCCCTTCCTGGAGTTTCTTTCCGGCCAAGAATCAGCAATTCTAGCACCATCAACATTTGTTGTGAAAATTACTGGCATAGAAGCAACATCCTGCTAAAAATATAATAATAATGAACCAAGACTGAGTCCTGAAGTGTATATTACCTTTCAAGTAAGATCTCTCTGTTCTCCTGGCTATTTAATGGGAGTCTGCCAAACAAGACTATTAACTCAAAACTTTAAATATAAATAGTAAATATATAGTTAATATATATTTAATATGCATATTACCTTATGTATATAAGATTTTGTCTGCTTGCATGTCTATGCACTGTGGAAGCCAGAAGAGGATCTTGGGTACCCTGGTACTGGAGTTTCAGATGGTTGTGAGCTACAGTATAGGTACTGTGAATTAAACCCAGGTCTGTTGGTGCAGCCACTGAACCATTGCTATAGCCCAAGATTCATAACTTTTGTTACAGTGAAATATCTAAACATCCTGAGTCCCTGTCCTCTGGAGCTTTATTATCTCAAAGATTCTCCACATGGCACATCCCAGAAACCACTGTGATATCATTGACATTATTTTTTCCTTTAAAGATCGATTGTCCTTATTTTATGTATATGTGTGTTTTGACTGCATGCATGGAAGGGTATAGTGTGCATGTCATGCCCTCAAAAACCAGAAGAGGTAGTCAGAGCCCATGGAACTAGGTTTAAAGATGACTGTGAGCCATTGTGTGTGTGCTGGGAACTGAACCCAGGTCCTCTGTAAGAGCAGCAAGTGTTTGACATTTCTTAACAACCCTTTAAAACTAACAGCTTCAGAACCCATCCAAATGAAACAACTTAGCCACTCTCAATTCAGTGAATGCTACTTTATTGTTAGAAGCCCATGTTCACAACTGTGTATGTCTCATTTTCTCCTTGAGTACCTCTGTGTTCATTCTGAGGCCTAAAAATCTATGATAAATGTGTTTTGTTTTGCTTTTTTTTTTTTAAATAAACTCCAGCTCTGCTTCAGTATGGCTTGTCCTGAATTTCTTTTCTGTGGCAAAGCCAAGGACCCAGCTTTACCTGAGTTGATATCCGTGAAGGGAAAGGAAACATTTTGAGACTGCCTAGGGGTGCCAGCATGGAGCTGGCTCTATTTGCCTGTTGCCATTGGCGCTTGATACAAACTCCAAAGAGCTCATTAAGTCACATTTCCAGGATGTTTTAAGTTTACACAGAGTCATACATTTTATATGCACACAAAATGGTTACACAGTTAGTGTTTCTGCTGTAATTTTTAATAACCTCAAAGTCTTGTGTATATTTATTATAGGCTAGTGGTTTGAATTTATATAATTGGCTATTTTAAGTTTCTTTGGTTTCTTTTGTTGTTTTTGTTTATAAAGATGAGGACAGACAGTAGCATGTTCAACCCCTTTTCAAAGGGTTGTCCATGATTAGAGAGGTTTTACTGTGTTGCTGTGAAATATTATGTATCAGTTGAGCAGAGAGCAGCTACTGGCTCTAAATCACAGGTGCTACTTTGAAGAGAGCACCATTGCCTCCCAGAATTCCTACAGATGATAATCTTGCCTCCATTCTTATTTTCTTACTCAGAAAATTGTGATTATGGAAGAGAAGAAGCCCATGTAATTTGCTTCCTGATAGGATGCTACTATACAAGGAAACCAGTGCACTCATTGGTAGAAGGCAGAAGAAATATTTGTGCTATAATTTAAATAAATTAAATAAAATAGAATTATTTTATTTAAAAAAATTAAATAAAATAGAACTCAAGTTTGAGACATTTCAATGTATGGTTGTAGTGTTAGGGTAGAGAAAAATAATTTTCTAGAAAGAAAAGGAAGAGTATTATTCTGTGTGATTCTTTTTGTTTTCATTTTTAAAGATAGCAATGGAAAATATGCAAATTTCACCAAACGTGCTTTCAAGTAACTGCATGTTTTCAATCTCCTAAACAAGAATTATTGGCTTTGGGTTTGGGGAAATGGACAGATAATGACAACATTTCATTATAAAATTTCTTTGCAGGTTTTCATGAAAATAATGTTCAGAAAATGAATCTATTAAGAAAGACATTTTGTATCTCTTACATTGTTATTTAAGCCTATTTGCATTTTCCCCAAAGGTAATTTTTGAGCAGTGTTATCTAACCCCCACTTCCTGGAAGGCAGCTTAAATAAACAGCAGTTTCCAGATGTGGGTGGTTTTTGGTGGGTGCCTAGTGACAGTCTTACTTCTGAGCTGGGTTGTCCTTTTCAAGCCACTGAGCTCAGATGCAAGCTGTATCCTGGTGTCTCTGCATGCAGTGAGCTCTTCCAGAGCAGCAATGACCACAATGCTCAGAAAAACAAGCCTTCCCAGGAGCCTGATGCCTTATTTATTGTTGTTTTATTTTTGAGACAGGATTTCACTGTGTAACCCTGGCTGGCCTATGTAGAGTAGGTTAACTCCAACTCTGAAAACTGCCTTCTTTGACTCTAAGGTTCTAGGATTAAAAGCATGCACCACCACACTGTGAGACCTTGTTTATTAAGTGGCCACTTCAACAATTTTAAAGTAGTATACTTTTATTTATTTATTTATCTATCTATCTATTTATAAAAATAAAGGAATCAGTATTTTTAAATGATCACTGTTTTCATAATCTTTCTTATTTCTCTTAAATCATAATGAAATACATAAAACATCACGGGCAGACCAAATATTTTTAAATTGGTGGAATAAATTGGTGAAAACGTGTGACTTTATATTTGTTGCAAGCATTCCCATGATGTAACCCACTGCAAGGGAGAATAGAGAGTGCTCCTAACATCCTTGGGGCCTTCAGGAAAGCTTTTTGCTTTGTTAAGCAGGCTTCCCACAGCTTTACTGTGAAGTTCCCTTTGAAGATCAGGATGATAAATAATGGGGCTTTTGCAATTGTTATTTGCCAAAAGGTATTGTGGCGGTTTTTGTGTTCATGACGACTCATGTGTTCAGTGTTCTGTTGTGGCCTGGGTCCTCCTGAACTGAGGAGGACATTGGCCATGCCTCTTCATCCCGGCTGTCTCCAATGCATTTGCCAGTTGTAGAGGAGCTGTTACTCTGTTAGCTGTGAAGTCAGAGATGTGCTGGCTGGCCCTCCTGGTAAGAGTATTTCTCTTTAACCTATTGTTTGAGTGACTTTCAAGACTTAATTTGTTGTGTGTTTCTTGATCCCTATCTCAGGGGAGTTGGAGAGTGCACTACCAGCCTCCGCAGTTTCTTAAGTTGGATTTTCTCTGGTCTGATCACTGCACTTTAATAAGTACAAAGTGTTGTCTTGTCTATTAGAAACTTCTGTTTCTTTGTGGTTTTGTGAATGAAAATTGTGTATTCGATGTTGCTAACGCTGTAGCTATACCACTGCTTCAGACACTAATTTGGGAATTTGCTTATGTAATCAAAATGTGAGTAATTTTTTCTACCATAAATAATTACATTAATTTGAATGCCAAAGAAAAAAATACCTGGGAATATTCCTCTAGTATTTTGACAAGATACAATTTCATTTCCAGGTTTTTTGTTTGTTTGTTTTTAAAATTTGTTAAAATTTGTTTCATTGAAGATGCACATGGCATCTATTCACTTATAATCAGATTTTAGCCATATAGTACAGGATAACTATACTACAACCAATGCACAAAAGGCAACAGGAACATAGATTTTTCATCCTGTAAGTGAGACACTTTGCCCTAGTTGTGCTGCCTTGTAGGCCCCCAGTGTATGAGGAGGCTCTTGGCCCTCATATGACTGCTGAACTGGGGCAGGGGACTGTTATGTAGGGACACTCCACTCTAGGGGAGTGGGATGGAAGGGATAGGGGGTAGAGGATGGGAGGGCAGGACTGGGAGGGGTGGAAAGAGGACACTGTGATGGAGATGTAACCTGAAGTAATAAATCAATATTTAAAATATTTGTTTCATTGGAGGAAATATCATCAGAATGAATTGTCATAAAGCAAAATGAATTTATAGCCTATGAGTGACAACCAAGATTCATCAAACATCAAAAAGCCAGTTGGTTCTTTTAAAAGTCAATGATATTTTGGAGCACTAAATCATAGTAGAATGTGGAAGAAGTATTTTGAAATTCCAAAAGGCATCCTAAAGACAGCAAGTTTTGTCAGAACAGATTGTGCATAACGGTGATGTTGGATAACCTTCCTTTTGCACCGGACTGCATCAAATTATGTTTCCCAGAAGGGGAGAAACTGGAAGGGTGGTTCTACCCTACTGTGTCATCATCATTTCCTTCCTGAAGCTCAGTGCAGGGATGACTTTACTCGTGAAGATCTTCCACACTCTGCTGTGGGTTTCAAGCAGACACTGAATGGCTTTGTTATGCTTAGGTGTGGAACAAATGCTTTATATCACTTAGTTTATGTGGATCTTTGGGCGCCAGGAATTAAAGGTGGAAAATAGCACCTTCTCTCTTTCTATTGTTCATAAACAATGCTCATGTGCCAACTAAAGCAAATGAAAATAGCCTTAAAAACAGACAGAGCTATGGCTAAGCTATCCCACAGAGGCTGTTTTCTTGGCTCTCAGCCTTGTTTCTTATCACTTCCACCTTGCTCACACAGACTGCTGTTAGAACCTCCCAGCCAAAGAAATTTTAAGTTTAAAATTTGTTGATGTTCCAAAAAATCTGCATCCTCATCTTCCTATGAATAGCGAGATATTTTGCTGACTCTCCACAAGCCCCAACAGTTAGACTACATTCTGTGTGTCAGTGGACACCTTTCTGAGGCCTATAGAATGTTCTGCACTGGAAGGGCAGTATGAGGGATTTGTTTTCACTGGCTCACATGGTCACTGGTGCAGCAGATTCAGCTTGATGGCAGCAACCTGGCAAGTTGTTGGCTCCTTTTCGTGTCATTTTTGTCCATGTGTTCACCTTTTCTACTCGGTTTTACTTTTTTCTCTTAACTATCAATGAATTGACACACTGTAGGTGAATTTTTTGTTACGTTAGAAGAACCTATAGATTGAAAATTAAACTGAAGGTCCTCTGGAACTTTGCTGATAAGCATGATAGTTGCCGATGATCTAGGGAGAGTCCTTTCTAGAACCTCTTAGATTATCACCCATGCATTCCAGAGACAGCCTCTGCACATGGCTTTAATATTGTGAATTATGTCACTCTGCTCACAGACTATTTGTTGGAAATATGTCATGGTCCCAGAGCCTTTATAGACACTCATAATTTCCAGATGTGTGATGGTAACAGGGCACAGAATTGTTCATGAGATGCATTTTGTTTTACTTATTAATATAGGGAGTGAAAGAGTTTTCTGAGCTCTACTTGTGAGGACATTGGGTCACACTATGAAATCAAAGTATCTGAAGTCTCTAATTTGAGACCCAGTGCCACACTGTCCCTGGATGTCCTACTTCCTGTCCCTTTCTTGCAAAGCCATGGCAGAGCACTGAGATCCACAGAGACATTTTTCACATTAGCTGAAACAAGAGTTTTATCCAAGGCAGCTACAACTAATTTAATCTACTTCTCTTCCTTTACTTAATCAGAATTCTCATAGAGGGATTAATTAGCAATAAAGCAACATGAGAGAAAGGGAAAGAAAGCGAAGGCATAGATAATCCACAAACTATATATAATCATCTCTGGGTAATCAAAAGTTAACTGTCATTAACATGACATTTTCTTTTAAAGCCAAGCAGAAAATTATGATTTTTGGCACTAACCTAATCTTTAATTATAGAGCAGTACCATTCCTTCCCTGTGTTAGTTCAGAGAGCTATAAATTATATTAGTCTAGGGCTTTTGTGTCATTTCCTTTCCTTTTCCATGATTTATATAGTCAGAATACTGACCTATAATTAAGTGTTCTTGAGAACGGCCTCCAGTTAATTAAATGCTGTGGAGTGTGTAGGGTGCACTGTGCCAAAATTCCTAAGAAAGAGGCCAGTCCTCGGTTAACTATCTATGCAGAGGCTGGATAAGTCTCAGTGATAGTCATATATGACTGTTGGAGCCATTATAAGAAATAAAAATGATTCTCTCTTGGCTATTGTCTATGAAAGGATATGAAGTTCATCTTTTTTACAATTTAAAGATACAATTTCAAAATCTGGTTGTCTCATTTGAGGCATGCCCTGAGTTTTAACTGCTGGTTAAACAGATTTATCACAACGAAACAAAAATGAAAGTGATGTCTTCTTTCTTCCCTTTTTGTTCTTATATCGTTCCTTACAAGTAATATTTCCACAGCCAAAAGTGACCATTCTGTGGTTGTTGTATGCCCAAGGCCTTTTGTTCCTATGTGTAGTTCCATGAGTGCTGGAAGAGGGTGGACACCACCTCTCTTTTGTCTAGTGCCAGAAGTTACCCTAACTCCAAGGCTGATCTGAAACTGGCCTCTGTCTTTACCTATGCATCCTCCCAGCCTCCCAGCAGTGCCTTCACACCCAGGTCTGCTGTAAATCAGATGACAGATATCAAGACTGGTTCTAGGTCCTAGGCCAATTAAAAAGGGGGCTGAGTACACCCAGGGAAATGAGGACGGGCTTTGTTTCTTCATTGACTTAGGTAAAGGGGACTCCAGACCTGTCTAGGACTGCCTCTAAACATTTATTCAGCCAAGCGCTCATTGTACTTGGCTGTCTTTGTACATCAGGGGACTCGTGGACACAGATAGGTGGAGGGGGCTAGGTTCACAGGTCTTTTACTTGTGGTACAAAGAGTGCTTTAAATAAATAGTCACAACAACATTCAAAAATTAAGAGCTCTTGCTATCAAATCCAGCTGATTCTTTAGAAAGCTCCCAACATTGGTTACAGAAGATCAGTGGGATGGCTGTGTTCACAGGTGTGAACCAGCATGTTTCCCTCTCCTTATGTACATGGTGATTGCTTGCAGATTGATAGTTGAAGAGAGATGGATAAATTGAGAGTGAAAAGTGATCTTGGCCAGGTCAATGTTAAGTAAAAGTAGGGAAAGTGGTCCAGCAGACTTCTAAATATGCAGTCGCAGGAATCTGACCCTTTCTTAGGTCAACACTAACTACATATTTCTTTCTCCTCTCTTCTTTTCTCCTCTGGCCTTCTCTGGTCTCCTCTCTTCTCCTCTTTCCTTCCTTCTTCTCCCCTCTTCTCCTCTTTTACTCTCTCCTTTATCCCTAGCTCTGTGTCTGCCTCTCTCTCTCTCTGTCTCTGTCTTTCTCCCTCTCTCTCCTCACTCATTTCTTCTCCTGTATCTTACCCTGCCCCCTTCTGTCCTTCCTTTCCTCTCCTCCTCCTCGTTCCTTCATGCCTCCCTTCTTTCTTTCTCAAGTTCTGTTTCTGTAGTCCAGCCTAGCCTAGAACTTACTGGGTGTGTCCATATACCCTAGAACTTAGCAATTCTTTTGCCTTAGCCTCCCTAGTGCTAGGATTAAATGCATACTACAAGAAGGGCACTTAAATATTTATAATTCACCTTTTCCTCTCTAAAAGATGTCCACAATTGCTTTAGAGCTTTCTCTGAGTCATGTTTTTGAAAACATCATGTGTTTTCTTTCAGAACTTTGTGATATTTCTACTCAATGCTATTCTTTTATGGAGTATCTGCACACTTCCTTAAGCAGTAGATACATTTTTTTTTTTTTTGGTTCTGCAGATATTTTCCTCCTCTGCCATTTAAAATCAATTTCAGGTAGACTTTCACCTTTATAATGTTTTCAGTCATTTTGAACCAGCAAAATGACTGAAAGCAGATGGTCCCTGGCTCTGTCAGTGTCTGTTGGAGCCCCTATTGGAGGCTCTTCTTCATGCCTAGAAATGGAATCTTTGTATTATATGGAAACTGTTTAACCTATTGTCCAAATGTCAAAGTATTAGCATGTTTTTATAGCAGTTTTGTGTATGTTTCATTCAATGATCCTTTCAGTTCTAAGTACTTATTTGCTTTCATAGTATAAGCCATCCATTTCTTTCACATAGAAATTATCATGTCAGAAAAGATGGATATGTGTAGATCCCCTAAACAAAAAAACCATTTTCTTAGGGTTGAATTGTGCTCAGTTTCATTGCTTCCCTTTTGTCAAGCCACCCACCGCACATTTGGTTTCAGATGAATTGTTTGGGTAACTTTTTTTTAAATTACTGTCCCTTTAGGAAATCACCATAGACACAGAACACATTGTTTGCAATAAATCAAGCTGTGCTCTTCTGGTCATCAGCCTTCTAACGCTAAAGTAAATTCATCAACACATCGTAGCACCTCCACATAAAAGTCCATATAAAATTATGTGTGAAGATATGGTCTGGCCTAAACTAATGCCATGTCAACAGTGAGTGATAAGCTCACAGTATAGTCTATAAACACAAACAACATTTTGTGTAGTAATTTTTCTTGCAAATAAATGCCACTCATTTAAGGTGTAGTTTATGATTTCCATCCTAACAAAGGTTGCGTTTATTTTTTAAAACATGTTCCACTGTCATTGAAATTGAGTCACAGGATGATTTGGAGCAAGACTGAGCTTCTGTCATCCACATTAGAGGACAGGAATTCATCCTTTCAGTGACCTGCATGGGTCACTTCAGAGGCAGCAGTATTCTCTGCCTGCTGTTAGTATGTTAGCTCTTCATTTCACCTTTTCACAGCATTAAAGGAGTTTCATTTGACAATTTCATACCAAATTGTCCTTTCTGTCCAGCCACAGAAATAATGGGAGAAACTAGTTGGTGAGAACTTTTTCATTGGCTCAAAAACTCCTGTAAGGTATAGGCTTACAGTGCTGATGATCATTTAACATGGATGGAGGAGTCATATCTTTTGTCTAAAAGAGAATGCCACAAGGAGGGGAAAGAAAGTATCCTATACAAGTTTAATTTTAAAGTTACCTTTTAAGCCAGTTGCCCATCTAAGCCACAACTCTGGTCCCTTGGCATTTCCCACAGTCCTTTGCTTGATGAACTATCTCACTGGCCCTCTAGATTGTTAAGATATTTGACATAATGCATGCGCTCTGCACATAGTTGTATGATTATTTTTAAGAACTAATCATGAAAAGTTTATGTATCTCTGGTTTAGATAGAAATACATTTTTCTTTGAGTTTTTTCTATCTGTAATTGGTTATACCCATGAATATAGAATCTCCAGATATGGAACACAGAGGCTATAGATTTATAAACATTCTTGAGTCCTGTTTTTGTCTCATTTTCCTGTGGGCTTTTAAGCACTAATGCATAGACCAGCATTTGAAAATCTTGTCTCTAGATTTCCACCTTTAAAGCCAGAGATAATTGCTGTCTGAACAAGCTTAAGCAATTGACAAAATTGGAAAACCAAAGGAGTACAGGTAAATTCCAGTGTTTAGGTGCACATGTCATCATATGCCTTACCAGGTTACATGAGATCAACGTGTGACTAGTTAGGTTTCCAGGTTGAATAGTTTTAATTTTGATTTTCCCAAAAAGGAAGATATGGGTTCTAAAAGTGCAGGAATGTTTTCACTCATGTTTCCAAGAGTTTAGTTACTGCACAAAGCCACCATGTCTGTGGTAAGTGGGACTACTTTCAGTTCCCCCATTTCATATGGGCCCTGTCTCATCCCAAGCTGGACTCTCTTCTGCCTTGTCTTAGGAACTGGGGGTATGGAACACCAAAGAGCTCAAAGACATGAGATTTGTTGAACTTGGGAAATACTGTCCAGAAAATCACTAATTATAGAACTATCTTCAGTATGAAAAAAGATCTTGGATTTTATTTATTTTAATCTATATGTGAGATAATGAAACCCTAGTGTCACAAAGTAAGTTTTGATGAGCAAGGATATTGATTATTTTAGTGTTTAGAGTCACTGGGACTTGGTGGATGGCTAACCAATAAGGTTAAGCAATAGAGAAGCTGAAGACAGGTAGAGAATTAGACACTTGACTAAAAAACATGGGCTTAGGACTGAGTGCTCTGCCATTACTGTCCAGGTGACCTCACTCAGATCATATGATCTCAACTTGTTCATTTGTGAAATTAAAATAATTTCAGTTTGGGGCTTTGATGAAGGATCAAGGAGTATTATATTGGTTAAATTGTCTAATGTTGCATGGAAGTTTTAAGTTTTCTGTGAGCATTACTGTCAAGAGAATTAGATTCATTGATTGTTAACAAAAACCAAAAGCTATCATGGTGATATGGGGAACTGTTTTAGGGGGTTGTGTTTAGCTGGAGATTAGGCCCAGACTTCCAATAAGGTAAGCATTTGCTCTCCTACTGAGCTGCAGCCCTGGTCCCAGGAATTCAGGACTATGGGTTCTATATTGGGTTGTGAATAATCTAGACAGAAGTACATTATTTAATCAATATCTATCTTCTTACTACCTCAAAGTTTTTAGTAATTGTTTTAACTGAAAGAACAAGGAGAAATTTTGGCTATGAGATGTTTTGGGAAGGCCAACATTTTCAGTAGAGAATTCATGAAAGATGACTAGGAAAGCCATCTGGTGCAACTGAGGATTCAGCAGTATGAACTGAGCGATTCAGTGAATGATGTCCAGGCATGCTTTTGACTAACATCCTAAACTGGACCACATGAGAAAGAATTTTGTTGGTGTAATCTTAGTTGTTAGCATGAGTTTTTGAAAATACTTCTGAGTTTAGAGGAAGAAGCAGAAACCCTAAGCACCACATAAAACAAACTTCTATTTCCTTTTATTGCACTTGGTAAGGGTTATTAAGAATGTAATTCTTTCTGCTTGGTATGTGATTAGCAGCCAAGCCTTTTGGGGGTAAATTTCCATTGCAAGGTTCTTGTTATCGTAAATAGAACCCGCATGCCTAAATCTCTTTCCTCCATATTGAATCCATACCCCTTTAGGTCTAACGGCAGGCTAAAAGTGATTCCAATCTTGTGATGCTGATTCTGGGCCATATGTTAGCACTAATTATATAAATGAGACTTGGTGGAAATGTGACATGCTAAGCATTCCAAGCTTAAGGAATTATCTAAATGAATTCTAGCTGCAGCGAGAGTGAGTAGAAGCATGAAAATGAGGCTGCAGATTTTCAGCAGATGTTACCAGGTCGGCATGACCCCTCATTGTCTCTATTTGTCGAACTATACAGACTGCTAATGGAACATTGTATCACAATACTTTAAGGTGCCATTTTTGTGAAAATTGTATTTAACACCTATAGATGGGTCCATTTTCTGATCCATTTTCTGAATAAGCAGAGTGTAATGACAGGAGAGCAAAGGTCAGACTCAGCAGCATTTGGTCCCTGTGAAAATGTGTAATTCATTGGAGTTAGTTGTCGGGGTTGTTATATCCCAGAATCAGGAGGTTTTTGAAAGAACATTCCATTGCAATACCAAACATATCTGAAGTTTGGTTTTTAAAACTAGAGGTGGAAGGAGTAATTAGGATTCATTGAAAGAGAATCATAATATTTTGAATGGTCATTCCTTTTTGAAAGTCTATAAGAACTCAGGATCAGTCCCTTGGAATACACTGATTATCCTAAAACCTATGATGATACAGCAGTTCTCAACCTGTGGGTCATGACTCCTTTGGCAAACTTCTATCTCCAAAAATATTTACACTATGATTCATAACAGTAGCAAAATTACACTTACGAAGTAGCAATGAGATAATTTTATGGTTGGGAGTCACTGCAACATGAGGAACTGCATTAAAGGGTCTCAGCATTGCAAAGGTTGTGATAGCCAGTCAGCTCACAACCTTTACCGGGAAGTGGGAACACCTTGGCCCAGCAACTTACATCACAGCTTAACACAGAGGTTGACCACATTGTCCTGTCTTCTATGTTCTCTAAACATGAGAACCTCCAGGATTATTGTCTTCTTCTGAGTTCCTACATAGACCAGTACCTAGTGCATTTTAGGAAATTGTTTGCTAGAGTTTTGGGAATATCTAATGCTTATAGAAGACTTGACTGTTACTAAATATAGTTTCCATTATTGTTTTCTTTGAGACAAGATCTTCCTGGGTGGCACACACTGCCCTAGAACTTACTATGTAGCCCATGCTGACTTCAAACTCATGATAATCCTTCTGCGTTAGCCTGCTTCCAAACTGTAGGGAGAGTAGTAACAAACACCATGCCTGGCTGTGTATTAAATATTGAATGCCATCGTCTTCTTTAATCCATACTGGTGTTTTCTTAGATAGATTCTGCTTTCATTTGAGACATGTGTACTAAGGCTAAGAACGCTAAACAACTTGCCCAATATCACACAAACAGAAGTGGTAGAGAGGGCTGGAATTTGAACCTAGGAATATCTGTGACTGTCAGCTACATAGGACACGGAGACTGCAGAGGCGCATCCTGCAGTCTGGTGCTGCTATATTCTTGATAATCAAGTGAATGTTGCTGCTCAAGTATCCTGCACTTGTTTTCCCTGCAGTGGTGATATGAGTGGATGTGGGCCCAAGTACCACTTCATCTGGTGACCATGCTGTGATAGTGTTCACTACATCATGAGCACCCAGCAGCACTGTGGAACATTATCTACAGAGGAAGAGATAAACTGATTAGGGAAACATAGTGTCCCTCTGACAACAAAAGCTTAGTGACGTTGAGTTCTATGGGGCTAAAGTTAAGAGCACAAATAACAGCAATCAATTTCTATAGGGAAGTGGTGAAGTACCCTGGAAATGATGACATTCTAGTTGGGTTCTATTCACATTGGAATTGTGCCATAGTTTTGATTAATAAATGTAGCCTTTTCCATTAAAATATGTGATTTACCTTACAAAGTGTTAAGTTTCATCATGATATTTTCGAACAACATGTTTCTGCTAATCCTCCTCTTCTCTCTTGCCCTCTCCCTTTCTACCCATCGAACTCCATGAATGTCTTTTCTCCTTTCATATCACATGTGTCATATTGACCTCCTCCATTTTTTCAACCACTCCTCTCCCTTGTTTTCCCTTCTGTATTTTCATAGTCTATAGCTGGACTCTCACTCACATGCATATATATCCAAACATTAAAAACTTGGATCACTTATGAGAGAGAACATGCAATATTTTATCTTTCTGAGTTTCTGTCACCTTGCTTACCAGTTTCCAAATGCATTCATGTACTCCAATTTCATTTTTCTTTATAATTCTATAAAATTCCATTGTGCGGATACCACACCTCTAATACTCATTCACGTATTGATGGACATGTAGATTGATTATAGTCTTTTGCTATTGTGAGTAGTGCAGCAATGAAGCAAGTACTCTGCAGTAAGACCCAAATCCCCTTGAGTGGATGCTCAGGAGTCATATATGGGTTGCGCTGATGTCCATAATGGCTGTACCAGTTTGTAGTCTCCCCAGCAGGAAATGGGGGTTCCCCTTTCTCCTCATTATCACAAGCATTTGTTGTCATCTGTTTTCTTGGAGTTACAATTCTAACTCCATGGGAAGCTGGACTCTCAAAGTGCTTTTATCATTTCCATAGTGGTGGTGGATGTTGACCACTTCCTAAAATACTTATTGCTCATTTGTGTTTCTTCTTTTGAGAACAGTCTATTCGTTAGCCCACTTATTGATTTGTTGTGGGCGCTTTGGTGCTTAAATTTTTGAAATTATTTGTGCATTCTAGATACTAACAGCCTTTCTGTAGTTGAGCTGGCAAAAGATTATCTCCCATTCTGTAGACTATCAGTTCACTTTGCTGAAAGTCCTCTGTTGTGTAGAAGCCTGTTCATTTCATGAAATCCCATTTGACAGTTTGGGAGGGTACTTCTTGTGCTTCTAGGGTAGCAAGGAAAGTTCTTGACTAAACCTATTCCTTTAAGTGTTTCTCATTGTTGTCTCATTACTTGGGGTTTTAAGCTAGTCTATGATTCCATTTGAAATGACGTTTGAGCTCAGAGATGCAACCCTAACCCCAGTCTTCTGCAGGTGGGTGTGCAGATTTACCATCACTGTGTATTGAATATGTTGTCTTTTTCCAGTGTATTTTTGATGCCTTTGTTGGAAATTAGGTGACCACACCTATGTGAATTTATTCCTGGGTCCTTTATTATGTTCCATTGGTCTATGGGTTGGGTTTTTTTGTTTTGTTTTGTTTTTTGTGCCAGTACCAGGCTTTGCCATTGTTTCTTTGCAACATAATTTTGGGTTAGACATTATGCTATCTGCAGCATTATTGTTTCTTCTTAAGACTATTTGGGCTGTCCATGGTTTGTGTTTCTATATGAAGTTTAGAATTGTTTTTCTAGTTATATAAAGAGTAGCAATAGAATTTTGATGTGTATTGCATTGAAGTTGTAAGTTACTTTTGACAGGATGGGCATTTTCACACCTTTCTTCTAGTCCAGGAGAATGGAAGATCTATCATCTAATAGATCTTCTGTAATTTCTTTTTTCACTGTCTGTGAAGGTTTTTTTTAGTAGTCTTATGAATATATTTGTTTTCTTTTTTTTTGCAAACATGGCTTTCCAGTATCAGGTATATCAAACATAGCATTTACAATTTTATGTTGGCATACTATGCAACAATAAACCTGATCTGCTCAGATTGGGGAAATAGCTATATCTTTATATTTTCCTTTCCAATGCTATTTGTACTTAGTTTTGCTTTAGGTTTGTATTGATGTCTGTATATAGTCTTGGTGCCTTCATTTGAGAATGAATGTCTGTCCTCTAAGGTATGAGTGTCTGCAGTCTCAGAGATTGAGCTAAAACCATATCAGGCTGACAGTGGTGTGTGTGTGTGTGTGTGTGTGTGTGGGGTGTGTGTGTGTGTGTGTGTGTGTGTGTGTGTGTGTGTGTGTGTG
>CAJQZJ010004687.1:8591272-8612194 GCA_907164525.1 Lophiomys imhausi | reverse complement strand
ACACACACACACACACACACACACACACACACACACACACACACACACGTCACCGTATTTTAAGTTTCAGTTTGTTGTCGAGCCATGCTGTAGCTATCTTGTGGCATGTGAAGCTCAAGTCCACCTATTGGACGCACTAAGAAGAGTAAATAGAATAGACAGAGGAAGTAGATGAAAACATGGAACTGAGTAGGAGGGGGACAGAGGAGGGAAAATGGAGGGTCAGTTGTGAGGAGAGTGGGGGTGGGAGGTGACAGGGCTGGGAGAAAGATAGGAAACCGAGGTGGGGGGCATCTCTGAGGCAAAAACTCTTTATAACTAGATGCTGATTAGATAATGAAAAGGCAAATTTGTTCTTTTAATCATTCCTCCAACATCCAGCACCTGAGTAAAGAAATAATGCCACCCAGATTGGCACAGGCATGGAAAAAAAAATCTACACAGGCACGGACCAGCCAGAGACCCCTTGTATGTTTGGATGGCATGCAAGATGGCAGGGTACGTGTGTAACAGATGACAGCAGGGAAAGTCTTGTGTAACAAAGGCATCTTGTCACAGCCTTTGTGAAGCAGGGTTGATGGCAGACTCACTATTGAGATCACAAAGAGTGATTTTTACGGCAGACCTCTGATTTTGTTTCTGTTTTGGTATTTCATTCCCAGTCTGTGTTTTCTTTGAAATTAATAGAGCCTCTTAAAGATGGCTGTCTATAAATTTTCTCCCCCACATATGTCTTGAAACAGTTTCATTTCTTCATTCAAAGCATTATAGCCATTTCAAAATGCTCTATTTTGTATTTAATTTCACCATCTCATATAAAATACATGTTCTTCACATAATTATGTAAAAATGGGTTTGCGAATGCCCTGGAGATCAATGCGATGGGCACATTATAGGAGTCTAAGTAATAATAATCTCCTGTTTACATGAGACTTGATTTTCATGCCAGTTTTTTATGTTTTAATATATCCAGAACACAGCTTTCCCCAAATATGCTAGTTTATTCTGGTCCACGGAATGCATTTGAACCATCATAGATGAGTTTGCCTGGCAGGATGCACAGCTATCTCTCATAGTTTGGAGGGTAACATAATAAAGCAGAGAGGAAACCATTGCCCTCTTTGCTATGAGCAAAGCAACATGAAGATCAGTGAAGTTGCTGGAATATAGGAGGCAGAGGAGGAAGCAGAGGAGAGAAAAGGGCAGATTAGGGGCGTCAATATAGAACTATATGAGAGCAAATGTGCAGAGGTATGAACCATCAGCACATAGAGAGGGCTTTGCAAGATATGGGCCCTGCTCTGCCAGCAGCAGCTAGAACCTTTGTGGAAATATGAGTGCCTTCGTAGACCTGGAAATTGTGGTGGTGAAGCCTAGAATCCAGCTTAACAAACTGGCCAGGCCAAACTGGGGCACACTAGTTTATGTGCAGCACCTGGAGGGTTTTGGAGCTTATTTATCCTATCAGGAGATAGGATACTCTGAACCCCACATCCTGCCGAAGAATGGAGAAAGTTGGGGACTAGAAGGAAAAAAGAGCTACGGACAAGGCTTATGAGGAAGTGCATTTCCCTCTGGAGCTGATGCTCTGAACTTATCATTCCAGTGACCTTAAGATCAGGTGACACTCCAGACTTATGATCAGAATGATAGAACCCCGTGGAAAGTCCAGAGAGGAGTTCTTTGCAGTGACTGTGTGTGCCCCTTTCAACAATCCTCATGGATTGCTTCACTCTACTCTAGCTGCCCAGTTTCAAGGGCAGGGTACTAACAACATTAGGCTAACTTCCAGAAGGGCTGGCTAAATGGGGGCTCTAAGCAGCTACAGCCATGGAGAGAGAAGGATTGTAACTCTGAGCATTGGGCCTATAGCTAGAGAAGAGGAAGGCAAGAAGCCATAGCTAGAGGGCTAGAGCTCAGACCATGGGTGCAGTACTAATGACAGCCTGTGTCCCTGGGACACTGGACACTCAGAAGAGTATTCTAATATTAAGGGAAACATGGACGAGTCTGGGTGAATTAAATGAGTGGTATAAAATGCTTTCAAGGTGTCATGAAATTAATTTTCTACATAATAAAGTTCCCAGAGTCAATGGAATTTGTAAGCTCACAGTCCCTTCTTATGCATATGGTACCTCCTCTCTCTGATACACTCTTATGCAATCCCTAGTGTTGATCTGGTCCCAGAGGGCTTTTCTATAATAGTGTAAGAAAAAGAACATAATTTAGTGAACAAGAAGAGAGGGCCAAGTACACCCCAGAAGAACAAATGATGCATGGGCAGTGCGGCTCCTTAGATTCCATGTTCAGCAGTGTGTCCAGTTGAACAATTCACCCTTTCAGCCTTACAAGGAGGAAGCAAGGAGGGTCTGTAATCCCTTTGCTTTTCTGATATCAGCTTCTGGAATCTACATTATAGAAAACACAGTGAGTCATCCTTCCCAGATGTGAAGCATTGAGGTTATCTGTGCTTGGGAGATTTCCCACAAAGTTTTCTACTATTTACCTAGACACAAACAACTTTCTCAACCTCATCCATAGGTCCCAGATCTTCGAGTAACATTTGCTTCTTCAATAGTCTGAACAATGACTAGGAATATATTCGAACAAAGATTTCCATTTCACATTAACCAAATAAATTCTCCCACCTTAACAGACTAGAATATGGATATCTGAGATCTTAAGCATGGCTTTGACATTCTCAAGAATTCTTTTTGAGGGCTCCTTTTCCTAAGCCATTGTTGTCCTGGCAATAACCTGGTGCTAGTCATTTGGATCTTTATCCCCTTCAATCCTAGCAGGACACGGCTTTGAGTATGCTTTTGTCTCAGCCTTGTACTTTTCTTTCAAGCCTCATTCCTACGAAGTCAGAAGCAGTCCTCAAAAGATCTGTGGGCATATCCTTGACGCTGTTCCTTTGCCCATTGTCTCCTCTTCCCTGGGGGATTCATTAAAAAGACACCAACCAACCCTCTGTTGCTCTATATGTCCTTTGTGACTCATTGGATTGTGCTAAAGGTAACAACACAGCTACACCATAAAAATTTATTTTTGCCTTGAAAGCTGTTTAGAAAGAAACCATATCTCATTATAAATATCAATTATGAAAAAATATGTATATTGTATCAGACTCTGCCTGGTGGCAAAGTTGAAGGTCTATTTGATTACTTAGAAGCCAGTGGACTCTGTGAGTGTGGCATCTTGTAGGGCTAACAGGTAGAAAGGCTGGGTTCAGGGCGTCTAGATGCCTGTGAAGAGAAGAGTTTATGAGCTGGGTTCATGAGGTTTGAATGTGAACTGGTGTTATGCATCTCTTTCATTTTAATAACCTAAAACGAGTAATTCACTCCTTAGAAGATTTGATAAAACTCTTGGAAGTTTGCCAGCAGGCACTGTGGGAGGAAGAAATGCATATTCAAAGGGGGATGAAGGGGGGAAGAGAAAAGAAAATCAAGAGGCAAGGTCCCAGAAAAGCAATCCACACCTGCTTTAATTTCTATAATACATTGAAACATCTTGGCTGGAGTGGCTTTAAATGCCTGACTTTGATACATCAACAATGCAAGACTTCCTGAAAGGCCAGTCTGAAACCTGTACCTTAAAGAAAGAGCCTAAGAACACATTCCTCCCATTGTGTTCACCTCAGGTGACAGATCCCATGAACTTGAAGCTTGGTTCTGGATGTCAAAACACCTACCTGCAGTGGTGGTCGTTGCCATAGCAATAACTGGGTGATAGATAGCTAGATGATAGATAGGTGCTGAATAGATAGTAGGTAAATGATCACATATGTCAGAAGAGGCCTTTGTGCCTAGGAAATTACAGATTTTTTTTCAAAAACAATTCTACTGTCAAAACCAAAAATAGAACTCTGTGCTTTTCACCCACCCTGTGTGCATTCCCGTGCTCTTCCAAACAGTTCTGCTGTACTGCACCCATCCTATTCCTTCCTGACTTCACAAAGTACGGATTACTACTGTGGGAAACCAGCATCTAGCAGATGGCCACTGAGGGTTCATTATTTTACATTAATAGATGATGTATCCGTTCCTATTTCCTTTTGTTGCACCCCTAGGTTGTTTTCATCATATTTTATTTTCTTTTCATCTTGTATTTCTTTACAGTTATTCTTCTGTGTCCAGCACAGCACCACACCCAGCTTATACGATGCTGGGGATGGAAGCCTTCATTCAGGCCAGGCAGGTGCTCTACCAACTCAGGTACACCTGCAGCCTTCGGATGGCTTTGTTTGAATCATGAAGTACTGAGGCAATTAGGTGGATCCCTGTACTCCATACTAACCAGTTCCTTGAAGCTGGCATTTCCTTGAGGAAAATGCCAGAGACAGTGGAGGCCAACCTTCCAGGCAGCAAGTGACAAGAGTGGGAATGTATGAGCACAGAACCCACCGAAGATGACCTTGCCCTCTCTGGACATTGCTAGAGCAACTTGTAGAGTGGCTATTTGTTGTTTTTAGGAGAGTATATTGCTATAATAGAACTAAAGGCTCTTAGAATTCAAATAAAATTAATATTTGTCATTCACCCTCCCCCTGCCAATTTTGAAATCATATTTCAAGTTTTAAGAAATCATTGCTTTATCATCTCCTTGAGAGGACCGACAGGGAATCCTGGCTGACAATGAGCCCAACAGTGGTGTTAGCTTTTGGAGGAGGACACAGTGAGTGTTCCCTAGTTTGCTCCAGTTTTACTAGGAAAGTGGGGAAGCAGAAAAGGAAATGATTCAGTCTATAAAACCAAGAAGAAAAAGAGGAAGCGAGGAAGGGGAAGTGTGATTCTCATTAAAGTTGTGATTAATTGCAGAATTAGGAAAAAAAAAAAAGTAAAATTGTTGTCAACAGACTCTGAGCCTGAAAACGAATCTGTCTTCTGGATTATTTGGAGGTCCTAAGCAAAGTTGTTGGTGGAATGTTAGAGTTTGATACTATTTGAGCTTATTTTATGCTGTGTAATGCTTGGGTTGCTCCTGGAAACATGATAGGGGCAATTGAGGAATTAAGAAATGATAAGCACTGAAGAATGACAGATATGTATGCAAACGAGCTGGGACCAGGTGAGTTCTGCCTGCTCTGACGGAGGTAACCTGACCACACACTCTGGAAGCTCCAAGTAGCTATTGGGTTTAGTGCCAGGGGGAGGGACTATCTGGCCAGAGGGAGGGGCTGGGCTATCTGGCCAGTGGAAGGGGCTAGCTGCTCTCTGTGGGAGGCTTCTGTAGGGGAATAGTTTCAAACTGTAAATATCCAGAGTTAGGAATCTGTGATAGTGCTTTCTGTTCTCACTGCAGACATTACCTTACTCACCAGTGGTAGGCTTTGTCATTTCCCTGAGCCTGACCTGAGGGATGCTTAGCCATTCCCATGGGTCTGAGCTATGGCTTTGTCCATGTCACCAATACACACTCATTCAAGACTTGATCTGCTCCCCATGATTTAAGACCATTGTTCTAATATTTGCCTCTAGCTCAAGTTGTATTCTTACGCAGTTGCGAAGAGTCTGTGCCGTCCTAATGGTCCATTATGTTAAGACACATCTCCTTTTCTCTGCTGAATACTTTTTATGACAATTTAAAGGATTGGTTTGAATGATTCATCCACCACAGGAGCAGAGGGGAGGTAAGGTGAAAGTTGAGTGCAGAAGAGAGAGTGAAGCTGTGCAAACAATCCCACCCAGAGTTGGTTTGTTGATTGTTTTTTCCACCCTCCTAGACTTCTGTTCCTTCCATTTACCCAAGCTATATATGTCCTCTATAATTTTTCTAGTTTTTCTTTTCTGTTGCTGTGGTAAATATGACAGAAAATAACAAAAAGGAGCTTATTTGTCTTATTGTAGGTTACAGAATACCATAGCAGGGAACTAACAGAGGCAGAAGATTGGAGCAGCTAGCAGTCAAGAGCAGAAAAATACACAAATTGATACCTTCATGCATGCTTGTTTGCTTTATTCTCTCTAATGTAGCTCTGGGCCCTGTTCCTAGGGAATGGCACTACTCTACTTACAGTGGGCAAATATTCCCACATGTACTATGATCAAGACTATCCCACAAAGACATGCCCACTAGCCAGCCTGACCTAGACAGTTCTTGATGTCTCTTTCCAGGTGATTCTAGGCTGTGTCAAGTTGATAATTAAAAATTAGCCTTCACAATAATCCATGACTTTCCTCACAGCTGCATGTGACCTTCATCCTTAAGCTAAAATGTCATTAGCAACCTCAACATTAACATCAACTCTTCCATGAATCCCCCATGTCTATGGACACAGTGCACATCTACAGGTTGTTGGCCCTCTCTCTTCCTATACTTATGTCAACACATGCAGTTTGCACAGATGAGTTAGGGATCATGTCTTTATCCCTAGTTAGAAGAAGAGCCTGAAGTATAGAGCCAAGTGTGCTGTTTTTAAACCATTCAGGATGATGTAGCTATTTAATATGAATCTAGAAAGATTTATTGATTCAGTGTTTTGGCCAATGAAGATGTTATATATAATGATTTTTAGCTTCCCAAGGGCAGTCAAATTTGACTTAATTAAAATATAGTATTAATTCCATCACAAAATGAAACATAAACTTGAAAAGCATTTCCTGGTCAAGTTAATTGGTAAGTGCTTGGGGCTTTCCTACTCGTGGATTCAAGATACGCACCCTCTGAGCTCTGCAGATAAATAATACACATTCACACGCTTGCTTATTTCAATTTGTCTATTTCTTCACAAATGTTTGCACTTGTATTTTCAATTTGTGTCTGAAAGAAGGAGAGGGAGACATAGGCAAGGTGTCTCAGTAAGAGTGCTTATTTAGTAGTATGTGTGAGGAGATGAAGGCTGCCAGGCCTCCAGAATAGGAGCTGCCTTGCCTGCAGGCTCTGACTGGAGGGAACAGAGATCAGTTTTAGGCCCAAGGTGGCTCCTATGTGCTACCCCACAGTGGAGAGTCAACTGGCTGGTGTGAGTTGGGTGCCACCTGATTTCCAGTGAGCTCTCTAGGGGACCATCTAGTCATAGGAAGCAAAATGTGGCTACCTGGGATGTGGACAGTGATGATCTACTCAGAAAAATGTTGGCAGATGGGACAAGACTAATCTACATTTCCAGACACAGTAAGCCTTATTCTTAGCCTAAAATATTTATGCCATGCAAACACCATAGATATAAACAACCCAAGATAAAATACAAAAGAAACAAATCATTACAAAATAATGAGTTTGGAAAATCTGTTGTTATCTAAAACTAAATAGATTGTTAGTTTAGAATTCATGATTTTTTAAATGTTTATTTACTACTTCAAGTAACATCTTCATCTCAGTCCCCTCTCTCCACACCCCCAGCCCCATCCACCCACCCTCTCCCCCTTCTCCCACCTATTCTACTCCTCCCATGTGAGGTGCCTCTACATATCAGCCCCCTTCAGTTCACCAGTCATATGAGGGCCAAGAGCCTCCTCATACACTGGAGACCTACAAGGCAGCACCACTAGGGCAAAGTGTCTCATTGACAGGAAGCAAAGTCTATGTTCATGTTCCCTTTGGTGCATTGGTTGTAGTATAGTTATCCTGTACTATATGGCTAAAATCCGATTATAAGTGAATAGATGCCATGTGTATCTTTCTGGGTCTGGGTTAGCTCACTCGGGATAAGCTTTTCTAGTTCCATTCATTTGGCAACAAATTTCATGATTTCCTTGTTCCTGATGTCTGAGTAGTATTCCATTGTGTAAACGTACCACAGATTTTTTTTATTCATTCCTCGGTTGAGGGACATCTGGGTTGTTTTCAGTGTCTAGCTATTACAAATAAAGCTACTATGAACATAAATGAGGAAACATTCTTGTGGTTTGGTGAGGAATCATTTGAATGTATACCCAGAAGTGGTATGGCTGGGTCTTGAGGTAGAGCTATTCCAAGTTTTCTAAGATACCGCCAGCCTGATTTCCACTGTGGTTGTACAAGTTTGAACTCCCACCAGCAATAGAGGATTGTTCCCCTTTCTCCACAACCTCGCCAGCATGTGTTATCATTTGAGTTTTTTATCTTATGTATTTTTTTTTCAGTTTTAAATATTTTTTTATTTAAGGTGTACCTTCCCCCCTAAATATCTCCCTCTTGTAATCAAATGAAAGCCTCTTTTTCTTATAACAATAGATACAATATAAAACAATAAGAACAATTAGGTAACAATTACGATAATTATATGGTGTAGTATACATTCCCAATGTCCAGTCCATATGTATTTGTGCATTTGGCAACTAATAATAATACTCTATTTTCTATCTATCTCGATGAGTTTAAGTTCTATATCTAACTCACTTTCCATCCTAACTTGCATTATCAACTTCAAAATATCTTAGACCTAGAACATCCTTTTAATTCCCAAACAACTTAAAATTTAACTGTGAGATTATAATTATCTAGTCTTCAACCACATCAGAGACCTAAGAAGGATAAATATATCTGAATAAACAGGAAGTACAGAGCAAGCAGCTTGTATGAAAATGGGGAAGAAGCATCTTCTGGCAGATGTTATGTACTCTGCTCTAGGAGGGGCAAACCAGCAGGCTTTATTTGGGGATAAGGAAAGGAGGTAAATACAGAAAGAGGGAGGAGGGAAAATGACTTCAAGGATTTCTGAAAATTCCATAAGGAATCATGTTATTTTTATTTATTTAAAATTATATATGTAATTTTAGATAAGTCTATATGCAAGCATATATAGTTTAAATGAAATTATCCTACTTGGGCTGGCAATGTTTCCCCTAATAACCATAAACTATCTAACAAAAACTCCAGTGCCAGGCATGAGAAGCCTCCTTTTGAGCTGTTGGTCAAGAGAGTCCAAAACACTTCCCAAACAATATAGGCTATTGTTGTTGATGTTTGTTGTCTCCCAGAGGTTGAAGGTTGACTCTGAGGATCTGAGCTGGGTCTGACCAGAAAGCGTCCTCTCTGAGGACTAACTTTGTTTCTTTCTTTCCTTTGTACTATTTATTTATTTATTTTATTTCTTCAAGTTACATCTCAATCGCAATCTCCTCCCTACTACCCCCTCCAATCCCACCCTCCCACCCTCTTCCCTCTCAACCCACTCATCCCCTTCCCTTTTTTTTCTAAGCTTAAGGTATATCTTCCCCCCAACAGCTCCCCCTTTCAGTCCAGCAAATGGCTCTTTCTCTTATAACAATAAATACAATACAAAACAACAGAAATAATTAGGCCACAATTATGATTGTTATATTGTTTAGTATACATTCCCACTGTCCACTCCATACATATTTGGCACCTGACTTTAACATTCTACTATCTAAACATCTCCATAAGTTTAAAGTTCTATATCCAACTCAGCTTCCATCCTAACTTGCATCACAATTTTAAAAACATCTTCTTAGATCCAGAACATCCTCTTAATTCCTAAACAACTCAAAATTTAACTATGAGACTCTAGCTATCTAGTCTTCAACAACCTCAGAGACCTGAGAGGGATAAATATATCTGGTTATACAGGAAGTGCAGGGCCAGCAGCTTCCAAAACTAAGAAATGACATACCAGTGTCTGCCTGGACAGTTCCCATTTTCTCTCCATACATTACAGCATCAATCTTCAGCCATTTGGCCCCATTTCTCTGACAGACATTGATTGTAAAGCAAGAATTATGAAGGACTTGCCTACCCTGTCTTGGCAGAGCTAGGCTGTCGACTTACCTGCTTACCTGATTTTTCTTGCCAAGAGACAGGCTTGCCATTAATTCAACCATCTCCAATTGGAGAGTCTTCAATGCTCATCTTCTACCTGGAGTAGAATAGTGGGTGCTGTCAGGAGCTGACATGTCTCAATATAAAAAAAAAAATCTTAAGTTAAGGAAACATCTTTGAATGCCATATTCTGAAGATCTCTTGAAGTTTTTGAAGACCACCTATCTGTCTCTTATATTTAGATAAGCAAATGTTGCTTGTCTCTTAGCAACTTGATTTCTGATTAGCTTCGAAAATAACTGTGATAGACTGTCCATTTTGACAGGTGTGAGATGGAATCTCAGAGTTGTCTTGAGTTGCATTTCCCTAACGACTAAGGATGTTGAGCATTTCTTCAAGTGTCTCTCAGCCATTAGAGATTCCTGTTTTGTGAATTTTCAATTTAGCTCTGTTCCCGATTTTTTGATTGTATTATTTGGTTTTTTGGTGTTTAATTTCTTGAGTTCTTTATAAATTTTGGATATTAGCCCTCTGTCAGATATGCAGTTGGTAAAGACCTTTTCCCAATCTGTGGGTTGCCATTTTGTTCAAATGACAGTGTCCTTTGCTGTACAGAAGGTTTCAGTTTCATGAGGTCCCATTTATTGACTGTTGGTCTTAGAGCCTGAGCCATTGGTGTTCACTGTTCAGGAAGTTTTCACCTGTGCCAATGAGTTCAAGGCTTTTCCCCATTTTCTCTTTTATTAGATTTAATGTGTCCAGCTTTATATTAAGGTCTTTAATTCACTTGGACTTAAGTTTTGTGCAATGTGAAAAATATGGGTTTATTTGCATTCTTTTACATGTTGACATCCAGTTAGACAAGCACCATTTGTTGAAAATGCTGTCCTTTTTTCACTTTTATGAGTCCTGTGGGCCTGAATCCTGGAGAACCTGGCCTCTACCTCCTATGTCCAAGACAGGTCAAATTCAGCACAGGTTGTGGGGCTAAGAAAATCCTTATCCAATGGTTTCTGCTGGGTGGGTGAGGGTGGTTGAACTTTGTCCCTCCTGAAATGCCAGGAGTCTTTCAAGGATCCCTGAGTGTCAGAGAGACCTGAGCCTTCTCCAGTTTCTCAAATGGTTCTTTCAGTCACTGTGAGGACATGATGAACTTCAGAATTAATGATGTACTCAGAATCCCTTCTCCTGATTTGCCATCTAATAAAGACAAGCAGCAAACGGCACTTTCTGCCCATAATTACTCATGTGGTTTCCAGATATCTGCCAAAAAAAGCATGAAGGTAATTAAGCAACAACAAAACCCATCATTAAAATGCCCCCCATCCTGAGTTTTAGACTTGCATTGTTGCTCTCTTTAGGTTTTTGTTTCTTCTTTTCAGTGATTGGTAAGTTTTCCTGGGGTGGCTTTCACACTGACTCAAGGCAGTGCCAGCTTGCATTATTCACTAAGGAGTAGATATCAGGACAGCCTATTTATATAAAGCAAAGACCCTGAGCATATATCCCAAGAGAACAGAGCACAGAGACACCTGAGGTTCACACAGTGAAGATTTTCTCAGACATTTGGGAAGAGGTCCATGGCTCTGAGCACCTGCAGCTCCTATGTGTTCTTACACTAGGATTTGTATTTGAGGTTTTATTTTGTTTTGTTTCATTTTTGTCCTTTCCAGGTGTGTTTTAAGTTAATTAGATGTAGTAAAAGCAAAAACAAGAGGCCTGGGAAGTAATGTGATAACAGGAGTGTGATATTCATCAAGAAAGGGGAGATAAAAAGAACATGGGCATAAAGCGGTGATGAAAGCTCATGTCCCAAGCTCTCTCTTGCTGGTCCTCTCTTTATTCTCTACAAGAACCATGTAAAGTTGGCATTATTTTCTTTATTTTTATATTTGAAAAGATGTTCAGCCAAGTGGGAGACTTTGTGGCGATCTGATGGTTGATAATTGGATTTGAGATTTGGATTCCAGTCTGTCTCATCCAAAATGGTGGTTAATCCTCAAAGCACGCTGTGCACGTCACACAGACATGAAGTTAGCCACAGTCAGAGGAAGGGAGTTTGCAGGATTTTCTGCAGTCTTCATTTGTAAAACACCGGTCTCTCCCTCTTGTGTTCTGTACCCATGTACTCTGGGACCTGAGGACTGTGGCTTCCCATTTTGAGGATTTACTCTATCTCATATGGAGTGGAGTTTTTAGATCTTCCTCTTAAATGTGAGAAGTTTTCCTTCAGTGTTAACTCAGATGTGTCTTGACCAAATGTATCCCAGGACTTTACTGATGTGCTCAATCTGCTAAAGCAAATGCTGAAGCACACTGACTTACAGCAACTTTGAAATGTTTTATGGGAAAGAAAAGTCTCCCTGGAAAGGTCACTTCCCCACCGGTGGGAAGCCACGCTCTGCCGACCACCCTGGTATGATGGCTGCGTGAGAGCTTCTGTGCTCTGGTGTAGAATTGGGCAGGAGGACAGGCAAGCAGAGGAGGTATTAGTCAGAGGCAGTGTGAAAACCTGAAAATGGGACACCACTGTTTGTGCTCCACGGAAATATACAACCCATTGCACCTGATTAAAATAAAACCTCAATTCAGTGCTGTTGATAGAACAATTCAATGCCTGATAGCGCAGCTACAACCATTGCTTCTGTAAAAGAACAGGAAGCTGCAAGTTCCCAATGAAAACTAGATGTCCATGGGTTTTAATATTTTTAAAAGCTTCTTCCTTTTTCCTTTTTTTTGTCTGTATGCATGCCTATTCCCATTGGCATGCCCCTTTCCAATGGAGGCCAGAAGAAGGCAGAGGATCTCCTGGAGCTGGAGTTGGAGCTGTGAACTGCCATTTGGATGCTGGGAACTGAACCCAGGTCACCTGGAGTCACAGCAAGGCTGATTAGTGCTGTGCCATCTCTTCAGTCACCGCCTTTATGTCTTAGAAAATATTCTTCATATGTCAAATGACACATTTTACTTCAAAGTATTGAGGTAATGATAGTGTAAAATTCCCACCAGTTGGATTATTTTTCCTTTTAAAAATGCAACTTATGATAAAGTACTTTAGATGTTGTTCAGGTATCTTGACAGAAACAGAGGGCTCTTGCTGGTTGGGATCAGGATGGGGACAAGGACTAGCAAAGACGAATGAAGAACTCACATAGGAGCTGGGGATGGGTCTGGAGAGGAGAGTGGGCACACAAGAGGGACAGAATTTAACTGTTACATTCCCACTTGTCACAGCTAAAAGCATCTTCTTCTGCCTAGTAAATATTCTTGGAAAGTCTGTTTGAAAACCTCAAGACACTCTGTTACTATTGTGAGCTATTTGCTACTACAATGATAGGATCCTAGTAACTATTGCTCAATATAATAAAAAGTTTCCATTATTTAATTCAATCAGTACATGTTAATTTTGCATCCTCTGGGCTGGCTCTTGCTTGGAGAATTACACAGTTGCTCTAGTTTCTTCCCTTCCCAGAGCAAGAACAAACATTGGATAAATATTGTGCAGTAAATGAAGGGAAATAACAAATTCATGTGCTCCCAGAAAGCTACCCCACCTCTTTGGAGACAAAATCTCCCTATGTTGCCCATGCGGGCCTTGAAAGCATTGTGATTTTTCTGCCTCTGCCTCTTGGGTTATAGGACTGCAGCCATGCATACCCACTCCTGGGTAATGACATCTTCTCACAGACTTCTGGCTCCCTGGGTATTAACTGAAGTGGAAATTGATAAATCACATGGCAATTTTCCTTTCTGTATATCTGAGAGAAATTGGAAAGATAAAGTTGTTTCTCAAGATCAAGCAGTCCTCTATTAACACTGTCAATAACTCTTGATCTCTGAAGTTGGGCTATTTGGGACTTTCCCTGTCACCTAGAGGGATGAACTCTACTGAGCTGCCCCACCCCTGAAGGAGGTGGGTGAGCTGTGGATTTCTGAAGATGATCAAGTCTTCTCAGAAGGTACTCAGTACTAAAGGTACTGGACTATGGCTTAAGGACACGGGACAAGTGGACTGGTCAGGGAAGGTCAACAAACCAAGTGGCCACTGGCAAAGCACATCCCCAAATTGGATTTATGAGATTATCTTCTTTGAACGGAGCTTTGATCATACCATAGACTTCCTATCTACACAAGGAAAACAGTTTTTTTTTTTTCTTTTTTAAGCCTGATGGAATGAGCTACAGGTTTGTGTCTCCTTTAGGTCAACTTTCAAAGTATATCCATAGAGCAAATTTCACGACCTTAATGCCATTGATGTCTTTCTCGAGGGAGGACCTGGTACAGGTATGGGATACTGGGTAGCATTACTGACTTCTACTTAATACATTCCAGTAGCAGCCTCCTGTTTTGATAGAAATGTCTCAAGGCATCACTTCGAGTCAGCAATAGTGGGCCTACAGTGTTGAATCTGCACTTTACACTGCAATACAAATTAAATGCTTTGAGGAATACTGTCAGGTCAGTCTCTGCTCAGTATGTGTGGAGGATGCATTTCAATTGCATAGCTGTTTGATGTAGGATGTGTTACTCTGTGCAAAATATCTAGATCTTCATCAGACCACTTCTATGTGCACCGTTTTGTGTGAGAAACTCTATCACCATTCTCATGTTACATCCTCAAGTCACACAAACTTACCATGCTTAAGAGAGAGGTTGGTTGACTTGAGGTCACTCAACTACCAGCAATATCCTTTCAGCCTCACTATCTCCACCTCTTACCCCCTTCATTCCCCATAAATGGTCTGTGCCTGCTAATGAACTCTGCATCTTACTACTTGCAAGCTTCTTTTCTGAATACCTTCGAATTTATTTTTAACATCGATCCTCCTTTTTGTAAACCCATTTACTTTTGATGTTCATATTTTTAAAGCCAGGTTGTGTCTTGTTCCATAGAGCAGGGAGGGAGGTGAGGAATGGGTCTGTTCTTGGCCCTGTGGCTGTTTGTTTCAGGTAAGATCTGAGTCTGTTTTTGGCTCAGTGGCAGTTCATGTTGTTTAAGCTTTGGGAAAGTTCTTCAACAGTTCAGCAACAAGCAACAAATAGAGTGAATTAATTCACCAAGACTTTTGCACAGGTAAGACTCAGGAAAAGCATCTATCTTTGTCTGGGGTCAGCTGTCCTGTATCCAACCATTAGCGCCTAATGGCTTCCCTCTTGGTTGTCACGCTCATTGCTTCTTGATCTAGTTTGTGTTCTCATGCTGACTTGGTCTTACTTTAGCCTCCCTTGAGAATGACGTTATTTTTCCATTACATTATGACTGTTATTTGCTTAATGAACCAAATTGAGGAAGCAGAAGAACTTTTAAACTAAACCCACTAAACCCTGAAAAACATTGTCTCTATGAAGAGAATTCTAAAAATCTGGCAGGGGATGACCAGTCTCAGGGACAGAACCATTTCCTAAATGCGGTGTGGAGTGGGCTGAAGGTCTCGGCTGGATTGTTGTAAGTCTTCTAATCTCAGAAATGTGCCAGGGAGAAAATGTCTAAAGCATCTAGGAATGGAAGCAAGTGTAGCTTGTGTCTCTTCAGAAAACAACCCAATTTCACTCCGTAAATATTTAAGGTTTAAAAGAAACTACAGAGGCAAGTACAGTTGTAATTTTGGGGTGAGTATGTCTTTCCCTTTCCCTTCAGGAAGCTGTGTAGGGGGACACAGTGCTCAGGCAGGGCCTGGCCAGCAGAGGGCTTCCGTCTCTGACAAATGCAGCCCCAGACTAACAAAAAGGGGAGAGGGGGGTTCCTGATGACTTAGATTGTGAGGGGTTTTGCCTTCTGTTTTCATCACAAATTCCTTTCAAGCTGAGTTTTCTTGAGCTATAGAGTCTTGTCTTCCCCTGCATTGTGCCCTGTAGGGCAGAATTCCTCTTTTAGTAGTAGAAAGCTCTGGAAAGAATTGTGAGCGTGTTCTATGCTTATATGGCTGGATAAAGGCTATGCTTAGGGTAATTGATATTTTGCAGAAATTTAGAAGTCAAATAGCTTCATAGGAATCTGTACCTTGCTAGCCCTCATGAAAAAAAAATGCTCACTGTTTTTTGTGTATGCACTAGGAAACATTAGCACCATAATGCTGTTAGAGTTTACCTCTAGGAACTATTCATGACCTTCTTTTTGGTGCCAGGCTTCCACAGAGAACATCTATTATTGAACATGAACTCCCTATTGACTGTGTAACAGAGACAGGACATGAGGCAACCCTCACGTGTGCTGCTGCCCGTGTTTGCCCTTTCTGTGAACTGACGGTGAGCTCTGGCTGACTTGATGGCTTGTTTGGTGCAGGTGGGATTTGGGATTTGGTGGCGAATTGTTCTAGCACCATCTCCTGCAGGCTCTTTCCTTGAAGAGCTCTAGAGTTCCTGTCTTCCCTTCCAGATTCCCTTCCATGAAGTTTGCTGAATCAGGTGGTCTGAGTACTCCTCTGGCATGGCTGATACATGATAGGGATCTTCCTTAGTTCATATAACATAGGTGATAATCAAACATTACTTGTATTGGTGTCATTTGTGGGCAAAGACAGGCCAGAAATGTTGGCAAAAAGATGATGCTGTGAGGAGAGATGCTCTGGCTGCAGAGGCAGCACTGGAGATATCTAGCAACCCCAGTGGAGCTTCTGTTACCACTGTGGCTACTGAAGTTTGGAGGTAATGCTTACCAGGCTTGCCACCAAGAAGGGACACAGGCTCTCATGTCAGCATGCATGCTTGTTTGGGTCAGGCTTCTTTTGTTAGGAGTGTATTTTTGTGAGGCATTTTGCTTTCTTCTGGATAACTATGAGGATCTAATAATATGTGAATATTCAAATTCTGGAGTACCATGGCCAGGCCTGGACTGAGAAATGGACTGCCACTCTCTTTAAAGGTGCAGATATGGACAGTGGGACATTTTGAGAACTAGTAATGACTTACCCTGTCTCAATCCAGAGGACAATCAGAGGCTTTGTCTCCCAGTCTGTGGGAACACAGTTAAGAAGGTAAATATGAGATCAAGAAACCTGGAATCAATCTTTCCTGTAAGGATCATAAGTTCTGGGCCAGGCTGGCCCTCTCAGTTCTAGAACAACCCAAGGTCACTAAGTGCGGCTCCTCAGGTTATTCCACCTCAGTCTGCCACATGTGATGTGAGGAGAGTTTGGTACCTGTTTCACACTGTTGTAAGGATTCAAAGAACTAAGACATGCCTCTCATGTAGAGAACCTCATCATATAGCCATTTTGTTTCTGTGATAAGTATCTTGTCCTCTTACTTAGATTAGATTTGTCTAAGCTGAGTCTCAGTCCCCTCCATGACAATTCCCCAGAAAATTAAAGTATGATCTTATAATCCTCTTACAAAGATTGTAACTGTGAAGGAATTTGTCAATGAAAGCATGGGAGAAGACCTGTATTGTAATTCCACACTCTATGTGTATGTCTTAGCTTCATATTATGTAAAACAGTTTATATAATATATAGCCTGCCTGGTTGGCCTTGCAGATCCTACAAGTGGGGAAACCTATTGGGAAAGTTTATACACACAGTAAAAAGGCCTCAGTTTCTTTGAGTTCTTCTTTTATTATCTTAGATTGTTGTTACATTATTCTTCTTTTGCACTGACCTTTAGTAGTTTAGTTAACTGTCCAGACATTCCCAAGTGGACATGGATCTATTATTGGAACTTGGAGAAGTCAGAAAGGGAGAGACTGTGTTAGTTCAGTAAAGCAGTAAGATTTAAGAGGCCTGGAGTGGGAGTCAAGGGAAAGAAGCATCTAATTACTTGGGAGAAGTGATGTTAAAATGTGGGAGAAGAGGTGGGAGTTGTTTTAACCCTGGAGGATTTGTGTCTTTATTTGTCTCTTACAATCACTTGTACAGTATCAGCAGGTGGCTTGCATTGCTAACCAATCTCTCTCCTCTCTCTGGTGATATTTTATGATTTCCACACCTCAGTGTGCATGCTTGCTAACACACTCCTTGGTCTGATTAAGTACAGGAAAGTCAAGGGTCACTTCCCCATCATCTGTGACTGACCTTGGTTTATGCTTGTCCTACTATAACGTCCCTAACAAGAAGCAGAGCAACAAGGATATTGGACAGATGTTGAACAGACCAGTGAGGTCTGTAGTCATAGCTAACACACTTTAAGAACAAAGAAAGTGACACTCGATGATCAGTATACATTCCCAAAGTATCCTCTGGGTAATGGTACTATGTTAGTGTCACTCAGGTGGGTATTAGATGTACTAATTTGTCAATCTCGTAAATTTTGGCCAATTAAGCCACCACATCCCAGACTCACAGTGCATATTTCCTCTTCCACATTCCTTATCCTACATGTTTCTCTTTATAGAAGCCCTTAGATACCCACATTCAAAACTGTAAACTTTGATGTGTATCAACTTGTTCTTTTCAAATTTAAAACTTAATTTGAAGTAGGCATATATACTTAAAAAATTTCACATTGACTTGTGGATCTTGCATTATTGTAAAAATTAGAAGAGCTTGCTGCTAAAGACCCTTGAATGACCATGGCAAGGAAGACCTTCTTGTTGGTGGCCATGTTGGGCTAGGCATAGCTTTCTGGTTGGCTACTTTCATTATAACTTTCATTTGGCTTTTCTTGCCCTCCACTAGGCTCTTGAGGGTGTTTCTGTGTCCTGTGAGGTGTGTCCTCGAAGAGGAGCCACACCAGCCCTCAAGCTCCTCATGGCCCCTCACTCCCTTCTCCTTTCAAATCACCTTATTACAGAAGGACTTTATCTTCCCCTTACTAATTATAAGTAGTTGCTTTGAAAATTTGTGTTTCCATCACACATGTCCAGCTTTCAAGGGCAGAGTTGTCTTTTCCCACTTTGTCAAGGTAGTGTCATGTGTGGTCTGGTTTCCACATCCATGTGCCTTTCTGCATATTTGCCAGGATGGGGAAGGAGCTGGTTGAATGATAGGGAAGCCTAGGAATGAATTATTACCCCATCACTGGCCTTTATGAGCTCCTCTGCAGTCATGTAATTAAGGAGGCATTCACAGCTTGCTTTATGGCACTATCAAAGTTCCCAAAATGAATAAAATAGCTTCATCATTAATAATTTGGATTCGTCATCTTTGACCCAAAGGCATCCCACACTAGAGACAGCAAATATTATTTTAAGCAGTTTAATGGATTATTGGACAAGTAACTAATGGATTAACAGGTCAAATAAATTAGTAGATAAATCGGTGTGAACATGTGGATGAGTGTCTTTCCAAATGCAGTTGTAACTGTAAAAGGCAGACACCCTGTGGGGGGATTAAGCAGTAGCAACAAACACTATTATCATTAGAGTTCCGGAAGTATGCTTAACAGACAGGATGCTGTCTAATGAAACTGTAAAAAAAAAAATTTATAATAGTGCCTCAGAGCTTTGGTGGGCTTTTTTTGGTTTGTTTTTGTTTTTGTTGTTGTTTGTTCGACTTGGTTTTCTTCCTAGTGAATTCAGGGAAAGAAATAGTTTTGGAAACATCAGCCAGTTAAAATATCATGAGTATCATAAATAACCATCTTTTCAAGAGGCGAAAGATGGACAGTAGACAATTCAATATGCACTGCATAATTATGTATAAATCTGAACCCATCTGCCGTGTTGTCTGGGTTGATGAGGTTCTTTGCAGGCATCCCACATAAATCAGTTTTAAAGACCTCCCTAAAGCAGCTGTAATGACTGGAAAGGTCCCCATTCTTTTGGGAAGACAATAATTGTCTTGTTTCTCACAACAAAGAAGACAAACTTTTCTTTTGGGGGTAGAGAATTAGTTAACTTTGCCACATATAAACTACCTTTGAACTTCATCTCTAAAAATAACAACTACTTACTTATCTCTGGGTTCTGCTGGGTAGGTCTGGTCTGGGTTGAGTGAGATCAGTTTTAGCTTGATATCTCCTGCTTCTGTAGATCCTGCTATCTTGACTCACAGGCTGATGGTTGGCTGGGCATCACTAATAAATGAGTTATGCATTTTCTGGACCCATTTACGTGAGTTTTTTGAGGTTCTAAGAACACTAAGAAAGGCCAAGTCTATTATTCTGTGAGCATTTTTCAAGACTGCCTTGTAGTTACTCTTGAAGTAGTCAGCCTAGAAGTAGGGCACACATGGACTTGAATGAAATGAAACAGGAGTAAATGGGAGGCAATTACCCTGCAATCCACCCACCATTCATAATTTTGTTGATATGTACAAAGCATGACAAGATCCCTGGATGTGGAGGTCAGCTGAGTTTTCATTTGTCAAATTTTATGTGTATTTATTTCCTTCTTGCTCTCGCACAACTGAAAAAATATTTTAAAAGAATATAGCTGATTGTGTATGGGTAGTGGAAGTTGCTCTGGTTTTTAGAGTAGGCTGAGCATCTCTACCCCAGCACACCCAACAATCATTGGCTTATTCTCTGATTTTATTTAGATATGCTTTATAAATAAATGTGTATGTTGTATAAAAATAAAAGAAAAAATAAAGAACATAGCAAAAGTACTTTGCCCTCACAATGGTTAAAACTAATTGGAAATTTCATGTAGTGTTCTTCACGTAGTGAACATTCTGTAACTGGACCCATCAGGGCAATGTGGCCCAGCCCTGGTGTCACACTGCTGCTGTTGTCATTGATAGATTTTAATGAAGTATGACCAGCAGCATTCCTGAGAAGTGACATTGAGGTAGTTCAGTGCTGCCCGGTTCTCTCCCTTTCAGGTGCCAGGCTCAGGCCTGATGCCAGTCTTCATTTAGCTTCCCCAACTCTCTTTTGTTTTTATACATTTAGTGCTGGGGTACCAGAGCTTAGAAACTTGTAATGTCTTTCTCCACACATCAAGTTCCCAACTAATTCTGTTTTAAGAAAGACAAGATAGACAGACAGTGGGTTGAATTTCAATATCCATTCCCTCATGTTGGCTCCTCTATGATTCTGGATGACTGTGGTGAGCCAGGTCTGCTGTAGAACTTTGGGTAAGCGGAGAGAGGAGACTCTGACGAGAAAGTGCTGCATCCATTTAGATCTTTATGTTTCATTGCTAAATAGAGTTTTTACTGTGCATTTCCTTCCCAGCATAACTTTATATGCATCTAAGGAGCTCTGTCTACCATACAGTGGTCAAAACTGTTTGTATCTCTCTGTTTGGTGTGTGTGTGTGTGTGTGTGTGTGTGTGTGTGTGTGTGTGTGTGAGAGAGAGAGAGAGAGAGGGAGGGAGGGAGGGAGGGGGGGGGGGA
>CAJQZJ010004687.1:8555392-8590872 GCA_907164525.1 Lophiomys imhausi | reverse complement strand
GTGTGTGTGTGTGTGTGTGTGTGCGTGCACTTGTGGGGGTGAGGTGGAGAGGTCAGCATGCACATTTGTGTGCAGAGACCAGAGGAACACACTGGGTGTCATCCCCTACCTTATTGTCTTGAGACAGGGTTTCTCACCGAACCTAGAGCTAGCCTGGCAGCCAGTGACTCTCCTGTCTCTATCCCCCACAGCATCCGGATTACAAGTATGCTTGACCATGCCCAGCTTTTTATGTTAGTGCTGGGTATTCAAACTCAGATCCTCATGCTTGGGTAACAAGTGCTCTTACCTAGTGAGCCTTCCCTCCAGCCTCCCACTGAGATATCGTCCCCAACTCCAAGATTGCTTTATAAGCCTAATGTTGGACAAAACAATATAAACCATGTCCTAATTTTGAAATTATCTAACCAGGGTCAGCCGTTTGTTCTGAAGCAACAAAGTATGCTTTGAAGAACAACAGACATTTCAGAACATGAGGGTTCTGTTGCAACCCCTCATCTTATTTTGTGCAGCTCTGGGTGTCACACATGATGGGATGGCAGAATGGGTATAGTTGTGTATAGGGAAGTGTCACTTACCAAAGCCACCATGAGCTAGACTTCCCTGTGGCCGAAACTGACCCAGATTCCAAGAAGGAATCTGAAATCAGCAAAGGGAAAAGAATACTGATTCTTAGGATATTTGGATGGTAGGGTTGGTGATGCTGAGAACAGAAATTCTGACATGGTCAGAGTCCAGCTTCTTTCTCTTGCATATTTTGAAATATATTTGAAATAACCAGACAAAAAGGTGACTTAGCTTTCATTATGACTTCATTTTTGAAGAACTGCTCTGTATTTGGAGACTACATATTGATAATGGTATATTTGCTGGAATTTTTAGTTTCAAAGACAAATGAGTGGCATTCACAAGGCCTGCAGTTGATTCCTCAGCACTACAACTGTGAGTGTGTGTGCATATGCGTATCTTCTGTAATGCCAGTCTTGTGGAAGGGGGCTCACAGCATGGATTCTCGAGGCAGACGAAAGGGTGTTTTCTGCTATTCTCTCTGCCTCGAGTTCTTCACCATAGAGTCATTGTTCTCATGTTCCACTGTAATTGCCCATCAGCCCACTCCTAGTGCAAGAACTGGGATATCATTTCAAACATGGCAGCCATCACCAGAGTCCAAGAGAGAAGAAGACAAGAGTCAGCATTTATATCTTCTAAAGGCTCGAGAGGGTTGACACTATGCCATTGTCATTTAGCATCATATCGTGCCTTTTCAAAAAAAATCTATAATGCACACAACCATCATTCTTAAAGTATGAAGGAACCAAAACCAGGTGTTTGATTGCTTTAACCACTGTATTCTTATATATTTAGTTTTTCTTTGATCTTGGCATTTGATTTCTAGACTGCTCATTGAAAAAGGTAATGAGAGGAAAAATTATTGTACAGAAATATTTTTCTATAGTAGCCCTTAGATGTTTTGAACATAGATAAAACTATAGTAATAAATTGGGGAAAAGTTGTGTTTTAAATCAGAAATATATGCTCAAAAATACATACTTACTTGTGACTTTTTATATTCTAATATTGTTGACTATAAATTTTGTTTCTAGATAATTCCAGCTTACCTCTTAAGTCTCAAATTTATAATTTGGGTGCCATGCCTCAGAAGACTGTCCTACTCACATTGGTAGCACTTTGCCTCTGTGAGGGTAGTACCAGTGAATAATGCAGCCGCTAAATGAGAAAGTGTTGTCAAAGTCCTGGAGCAGACAGGATCTTCATTTTGTGACTTTTAATGAACTTAAAAAAATATTGTCACTTGGGCTTGAAATACAAAATATACCATTCTGTGTGTATGTCATGGGTCAAACAAAGTTTGATGACTCTGTATTATGCATCCACAAGACCAGAATATAATGAATAAATAGTGGTCTCTCTTTGGCAAAGAGTTTCTCCAGAGAGGGAAGCTTTCCCAGACTGGCTTCCTTATAGATATGCTTTTCTATTCTCCTCCATGATCCCAGCTTTAAGGCCATGAAAATATCTAGTGTGTTGCCTCAACATGGCACAGACATCTTCAGGACAGCTAAACATAATCTCCTTATTTATGCAGCAAACTCCTTTTCCCCTGGGAATGCTGTCCCAGAGCTGTCTGTGGAGTTACGAGGCCCCCTTGAAATAGGCACGTTAACCAATATATGCAGGAATGAATGCAGAAAGAAATACATAATGAGATACACATGAAAATTAACAAATGAAACACTTAAAGATGTTTTCCTTAGCTACTGAAGGATCTCCAGGGATACTTTCTCTCATCTATCAACAGGCTTTGGAGAGTCTTCAAGGATGGCTGGCAGCTTCATTCACATGCCAGTCAATGGCCCAGTAGAGATTTAACGGTGACAGAAATATCCATCTAAGCATGTTTAATTTCTGGAGTCAACCTACCCAGTCAATATGGTGGTCACAAGTCATGCATGGCTACTGAATGTCCACTGAATGTGGCCAGTGTGACTAGAAGAGTGGATTCCCAATATCACTCAACTTTAATTAATTGAGTTGGGATGGATTCCTAAAATGAATTGAAAGACTGTTCATATTGACTTGTAGAGGGAGTGGACATTAGAATGTGGGCTGTGAATAGAGGCTGAACTACTTAAGTATTGGCTTTCATACCGAGTTAATCACTCCCATGCCACAAACTTACTTGTTCAATAACCAATCACTGCTACTGTAATCCTTAGCATCGTTGCTTCTAAAAACAATAGGATATGTTTACTCAAGAAAGCATATGCCATCTACATGCTAGCCTCTCTTCTAATGTTCTTAGTGCAGTAGAAACAAAATTCAGTCACACTCCTGCCTCTATCCTGGAGCTTAAATTCCAGTTAACTGTGACTATATTCTGTGGTATGACTCATTATGAGCCTAGTTCATTCAGTCTACTCAGTGAAATCCAAAGGCAGTGTGTGCTTCTTCTCATTTCTCCATCCTTTGCTCTGATGCTCCCCCATCATACATGATAAGGAAAGACTGAGACTCTGCATTCACTTCTATGGGCAACGCTGTCTTCCTGCAGGGCTGTCATTTGAATAGCTTCTTGTGCAGGGGAACCGACACTCAGCTTTGTTCAGTCTCATGTGATTTTGTTGTAATAGATGGAGCCTAAAGGGATCATGCCTGTTCTGAGCTTACTACAGTAGGGCAGGGCAGGGCAGGGCAGGGCAGGGCAGGGCATCCTAGTCTCACCCCAGCACCTGTGCTGCTTGAGAGTCCTAATGAGCTGTGATGGGGACACATATGTCTGCCTCACCCCTGCATAACCTTCGATGTGTAACCAGAGACACCTGGGGCTGGTGGGACTTGTGGTCTAAGCTCAAACTCTGCTTCTCAAGGCCCCAGCTGCTCTTCTGGCTCACAGCCATACTACTGCTATCCCTGGTTTTACACTGTTTCCCCATTATCTGGCTGTAGCTCTGACACCGTGGTCTTCTGGTAGCTCTCTGTGCAGGGCCTTTTGTTCCACCCCTGGCCCCTCTTGGACCATATCCCATCTAGAATCCCATCTGGTTTGTGTGCTCAGCTCAGTGCAGCACAGTCACAGGCCTCCTGCCAGTCTATAGAGGACCCTGGTTAGGAAAGCCCCATTCAAACTTATTCTGCAGCACCAATTGCAGCCCGGTTAGTACGCTCTGATATGACCATTTTCCATGTATGGATGGCACGGATGATCTAGATACTGGGCTGTCTTCATCCTCGACTTACCTTTATCCTTGCACACTTACCCCCCTGGAGAGAAATGATCAGAGCCCCCACATCTGCACTTCCTCTTTCTCCATGCGTATACCACCTGACTGTCTTTGCTGGACTCTAGAATCCTCCCTACTGTCTATAACCCCAACTTTGCCTTTCAGTGGCCTTGACAAGAAAGATGTCTCCTGGGGCATTAGGGAAAAGTGTTTGACTATCTGAGGTTTTGGGCCATCATAATGAGATCTCCATGAATGCTTAGCCCAAGGCTGTTGCTCATGGCACCAATCTAGAGATCTCCATCTAGCCACTCATGGGTCTTCTGTATAACCTCAATGTCTTCAAGACCATCACAGGTGTGAATGTATCTAGCCTTATTATTCCTGACTGCACATAAGCATGCATTCAGTGCATTGTAGTTGTCCAAAAACTTAATTACCAGATTGAGAGATGATTTCACTATGTTATGTTTATAATTTGTGCACACCCTGACACTATGAGACGCCAGGTATTGGCCTTCATGGTGAAGACATATGGTCATCAGCTTTTGCAGCTGTCACTGACAACAATGCAGACAGGATGCACACCTGCTGATGTCACTGTGCGTTCAGTGGAACTGAATTGAGAGTTAGTCCACTACCATAGCAGCCACGTCTTCACCATGTGTTCTGCTTTTGCCTAGTCTTTACCTAACTAAAAAGAAAACTTGGTTTTTGCTTATAAACAATTGTATTTCATAGATGCGTTGTATCATCTATAAATGTGGCTTATAGAAGCAAGGTTTTCTTAGGAATAAATGTTTTTTTAGAAAAGGAGAGTTCCTGTTGGTCAATGTCATCCTGCCCCTTTTCCCCTTCTCGCAAGGCTCCCCCTTCTCCTCCCTGCCCCCCTCTATGACTTCTACCTCCTTGTTAAATCCTAACTTGTAGAAGAAAGTAACTAGCTTATTAAATGCTGGGGGAGGGGAGGAAATGCCATTATCTATGCCTTAAAATAAGGCACTAAAGAACATTACAGATCATTCAATGCAGGCTGCAGTAAATACAATCACAAGAGGACGTGTGAAAATAGACAATGCAGTAAAATAAGCCCGATGAAAAGAGCAAGCAGTTACCGATTAATTTTCTATTTGGTTTTCATTTTTTATGATTCTCACTAATTCTAATTTAGACTGGGATGGAACTGTTCACCACTACGCCACTGGTATCATTATAGATTAATAAAATTATTTGGGAAAGCAATTTAGCTTTATAATCCAAAGCCATTACAATGCACATTGCTATCGATCTGGTAATTCTTTCTTGAAAATTTAAGCGAAGCCAAGCAAAAGAGAAGATATAAACCAAGCAAATGAAGGTGCTCATTGCAGTGTGGCAGCAACCTGAACAGTACAGAACAAGGAAGTGTTCAGAATACAAAGCCGTAGCCACATGAGAAGGAGATGGTCCTGCATTCTACCCCACATGTCCATGTCTAGTCCGCCATGTATTTGCACAGCTGAAATTACTATAAACTAACGATGTAATGAGAGGCTCTGTGCCAGTTACTGGGAATACATGAATGGGAGGGCTGGAAGGAGGCAGACAGTATGTATAAGATTAAAAAAAAAACCTCTCTTTTTTATGTTTATTTATTACCCCAGGTTACATCTCCATCACAGTGTACTCTTTCCACCCATCCCAGTCCCACCCTCCCACCCTCTAACCCCTATCCCTCCCATCTCACTCCTCTGGAGAGGAGTGTCCCTACCTAACAGTCCGTTGCCCCATTTCAGCAGTCATATGAGGGCCAAGAGCCTCCTCATACACTGGGGGCCTACAACACAGCACCACTAGGGAAAAATGTCTCATTGGCAGGTAACAAAGTCTATGTTCTTCTTCCCTTTGGTGTATTGGCTGTAGTATAGTTATCCTGTACTATATGGCTAAAATCCGATTATAAGTGAATAGATGCCATGTGCATCCTTCTGAGTCTGGGTTAGCTCACTCAGGATGAGCTTCTCTAGTTCCATCCATTTGGCTGCAAATTGCATGATTTCGTTGTTTCTGATAGCTGAGTAGTATTCCATTGTGTAGATGTACCACAGTTTTTTATCCATTCCTCAGCTGAGAGACATCTGGGTTGTTTCCAGTTTCTAGCTATTACAAATAAGGCTGCTATGAACATAGATGAGGAGATATCCTTGTGGTTTGATGAGGAATCGTTTGGATGTATACCCAGAAGTGGTATGGCTGGATCTTGAGGTAGAGCTATTCTGAGTTTTCTAAGATATTACCAGACTGATTTCCATAGTGGTTGTACAAGCCTGCACAAAACAAAACAAACAAACAAAAACTCTCCTAACAACATATGCTTCTAAGTTTGATGGCTAGAGCTTTCGTTCTTGAAGTCATTTCCTCTCCATGATCTCACTGCTCAGTGACATCTACCCAAGTTAGAAACACCTCGGTAGGAGGTGCTGCACTGGGCGGCTGGGGTGGCAGAGGGAAGAGGTGCATCGAAATGGACAGTCCTCCTTGCCCTTGTGCTGGCAGGGTCACTGTAGAAAGCTAAGGATTGTATGGTTTCCACAGCCAGCATCTACATCACATGCTCAAAAGTACTCCACATGCTTTAGCAACAGAAAGCGAGGATGGTGCTGGGCGTGGTGGCCCACACCTTTAATCCCAGCACTCGGGAGGCAGAGGCAGGAGGATCTCTGTGAGTTCAAGTCCAGCCTGGTCTACAAAGCAAGTCCAGGACAGCCAGGGCTACACAGAGAAACCTTGTCTCGAAAAACCAAAAACAAGCAAACAAACAAAAAACAAAAAAAGTGAGGATGGTGATTAATTCCTTCCACCCCCAGAAGTTATTATTTTATTATCTGTATATGTGTAAGAACATTATTACTATATAAATTTTTGTTTTGTTTTGTTTTTTTTTCAGAACAAAGTTTCTTTATATATCCCTGGATATCTGGAACTCACTCTGTAGAGCACACTGGCCTTGAATGCATAGAGATCTGTCTTCCTCTGCCTTCCAAGTGTTGGGATTAAAGGCATGAGCCACCATGCCCATAAAATATTTTTATTTTAAATATTTTAACCTTTATTTTTATTTTATGTGTATGGTGTTCTGCCTGCTTGCATGTCTGAGCACCATGTGCATATAAGGTGCATGCAGAGGTCAGAAGAGTATATCGGATCTCCTGGACCTGGAGTTACAGATACTTGAAAGCTACCATGTGGGTGCTGGGAATTGAACCCTGGTCCCTGAAAGAACAGTCAGGGCACCTAACCTCTGAGCCATCGCTCCAGCCCCATCATACATTCAGATCTACAAACTGCTGAGTTCAGAAGCAGCTGCCTGTGGCTCCTGTTTTGAACTCAACTGGCAACCACATGGATTTGTATCTCTGCCTATCCTATGCGAGCCTTAGTGTTCATGTTTGGCTTCATATTCACAAAGATCAGTTTGTGCCATTCATTGTGGAGATGCCTCAAACAGATATTTGATTCTTCCTCATCAGATGGTCAACTGTCAGATAATGAGGATAGTGTGGAAGTGGTGGTGGTGGTGGTGGGGTTTCTACATCCCCAGCAATGACGATCTCTTCCATGCCCTATCCCACGAACACACTGACTTACTTATTAGTCATGTCAGGTAAGAATTTCTCTTTCACACCTGAGGTTGCGTGAGGCATTGAGACATGTGCACAGCCTTCAGAATAACTGGGCTTGGGCCATATTAGGTGCTGCCGTTCCATTTTGCTCCTGGTTATTTATGGTGGGACATCTTCCAAACTGAAAGTGATTGATTGGGTTAAAGTAAGTAGATGTTTCTGGGATGTTTCTGCCGACCTTGAGGGGGAAAACTCAGGGACCAATGAACCTGTGCCACAACATGTCAGCTAAGGGGTAATTTCACACAAGCGAGTTTCACAACATTCTAAACTGGGAAACTGTAAACACTATCAAAATTTTAGAAATACAAAGTATATGCCCAAGGCCATTGGTTAATCACTCTACGACAGTAAAAGGTGAAGCATACAGGTTTGCCTTTTTGCGAAGGGGGAGGTGGAAGTCCTTTGTTTCCAGACATTTTCTTCATTTTTCCCCCTTTTATGAGTCAGGCCTTTTTGAGAATAGCCCTGGTCCTTTGTACTCCACACAGTAGCTGCAACAGCTGTGTTAATTAAATAGATATGTCACAGCTATGAGGCCAGAACCTGCTGCCACATTGGCAGCCATGGGCCTCCATGCGTGGCAGTCCCCTGCTGCAGTCCCTGTCCCAGGCTGACAGGCAGGACAGTAAAACCACAAAGAGAAGAGTAATAAGCCAGGAACAGGAACCTGGTGCTAATTCCCATCTGTGTCCATATTAAATATGCCATCAAATATTTATGGGACTAAACACGAGCGTGCTTCTTGTCTCTGCCTTGGAATATCTGAATATAATTCTCAGAACAGTGGGAAGATCACCTGCAGTGGTGACAAGCTGACTTTAAATACTAAGCAATAAATTATTTGATTCTCAACACCATAGAGAACAGCTCATTGACTCGGGAAATGTTTACTGAATGTCATGTGCTCCCTTCCTGTGCTGAGAGTTGAAATGCAGAGATGAACTTTAACCCAGTCAGAATATGTCCCATCACAATAGACAAGATGCAGAAACCCAGAGGATATGTGAGCCATATTACTAGCTGAATTCACACTTCCTTCTCATCTCTTTCCTTGAAGCCAAAGTCTGTATTAGTTGTGCAACACATTCACGACAGAATTTGACCTTTACCAAAATTAGCCTTAGATGTTTGTTGATTACTTTGGGATTAATGTCCAAATCGGTTTGTGGTTTTAGTTAAAGAAATATTAATAGTACTTAATGTTGTGCCACTGAAATTTAATTTGTCTTCTCTGGATTCTGCTTGCATAATGCTATTTTTTGTTCTAATTGATTCATAAAGATCATTAAACAGGAGAATAAAAACAATTTGTAGCTAATCTCTGGGAGAGTTCAGCGTGTGTGTTTTATGGTTCAAATAACAGATGTTTTTTCAAATAAGCTGAGCAGTCCTGCAACTTTGCTACCAGTCAGCCTGGCCATTCACAGGACTGCCTGCCCTGCTCACCCTGGTAGCTGAGCTATGAACTACTACAGCAGAGAAGCAAGCCTCTCAGCAGCTTTGTTGCTCTGTGAGCCCAAGAGGGAACTCGGGGTCACCCATCAAAATCTCAAGTCCTGGGGATGTTCAGATCTCAACTGGCCCCTTTCCATTTTCTAAACTCTGATCTTCATTCAGAAAAACTCAGTTTCTGTCTTCTAAGAGAATTTTAATTCTATCAGTCAGTTTTGGGGGGCTACAGTTCACATTAACCGTCAGCAAGTTGTGTGTCTTAAGTCTATGACCAGGGACTAGCACATGTTTTTAGAGCACAAATCTCAGCAGCAAAAAGGACCCTTCAGTCACCTGTTGTCTGTAAGGCACCTGTTTCTCTGCTTCTCCTTGCTTACTTTTTAGTAAAACAAATCAAGGTAAAGACTCACACTAATTAAGCACATGGAAGGGTCAACAGGATGAAAGTCAGCAGAAACAAGGTTTAGCAAGTGTCAAAAGGAGAACAGCAGGAAGGAAAACCCTTAAGGAGAAGTGGGGCCATATGCAAACCATCATCCCAGGGGAAAACGGAGTTCTACCTTAAATGCATGCTGCCAGAGAGTCAGGGGCAGAGATTGTGCCTGTGGTCTGAGATTATTATACAATCCACTCGCCTTGGGGCAACATAAGAAATACATTCCATATTTAAGAAGAGAGTCTGTGTTCTCCTGGGGAAATGTACTGCACACAGTCTGTGGTCAGCTTGTGAGAGAAAATAGATGATTTAGGTCTTAATCCTGGTGGGAAATGGGAAGAAGTTTCCAGATTTAACTTCACATACTTTTAAAAGGACAATTTGAAAATAAATTGATCCAATTCGCTTGTACCCCATGGCTTCCAGTCATCCCTACAGCTTCCTCTTCACCCCTTACTTGAGCCCCTCTAGCTCCAACATGGCTAGACATAGATGTCTCAAACACTTGTGTATATGCACACGCAAATTACCAGGAGAAGATCCAATGACACCAGTGAGAGGCAATAGCCCATGGCTTCTGACTTTTCAACACTGATTTTAAGAACTTTCACTCCATGCTTTCAGATTGTCACTCCTATGTGTGATGGAACTCTACCACACTGCAGGTAATAGAACTTGTGAGGTCTGATGTTGAAATAGTATGTATGAAATGCTTGCTGGACTCTCACTGCTCCTGATGAAATGTCCCACCTCCAAGGTGTCTGGAAGATGGTCCTGTGCATGGATCACACATGTCATGAAGTCTTCCATGGTTACATGTGAAACCTCTGTGTTGCTTTATTTTAGAAGTGGTGTGAACGTGTCTTGTTTTCTCTTGGGCCCAGTTGAGTTTAAAGGCAAACTCATACCTAAAGCTAACACAATTTGGGTAGGTTTGCCTATAGGTGCCTTCTAAATTAACCCCTGTCTTCCAGACAAGGAAATAAGGTCCAAGTTGATGCAAGTTTGCTGGACCACATGCTGGTGTTTTATAGTAAGTATCATGATTTTCAATTTATAAACTATTTCACATATATAGCAAAATAGCAAAATCGCTTTAATGTTGTGTTCCTTTCTTTTTTTTTTTCTCAGAAGTGTTACAAAATGATTTTATTTATGTGGCAACGAATCAATTACATGTTTATCTGAAAGTATATTTTTTTTCTCTTTTTTTTTAATAATTTATTTTTTATTTCTTCAAGTTACAACTCAGTCACAATCCCCTCCCTACTCCCCCCTCCAGTCCCACCCTTCCACCCTCCTCCCCCTCCCCCTCAGCCCCACCATCCTCTTCCCTTCTTTTTTTTTTTTTTTTTTTTTAGTTTAAGGTATTTATTTTTCCCCCCAACAGCTCTCCCTTTCAGTCCAAATAATGGTTCTTTTTCTTATAACTATAAATACAAACAAAACAACAGAAATAAATAGGCCACGATTATAAGAGTTATATGGCTTAGCATACATTCCCAATGTCCAGTCCATATGTATTTGGCACCTGACTTTAACATTCTACTATCTAACCATCTCCATGAGTTTAAAGTCCTATATCTAACTCAGCTTTCATACTAACTTGCCTCATAATTTTAAAAATATCTTCTTAGATCCAGAACACCCTCTTGATTCCTTTCTGGTAGACTCAATAATTATTGACTGTAAAACACTAAAACTTGAACATTAAAAATGCTATTTTGCAGTCATCATTCCTAATGTACAGAAGAAACTTATTTTGTTTCTTGATATCATATGTAAAAACAATGGACATTCATGGCTAATTATAAACCTAGAAGCTTCTTATAATGAAATTCCATACTTTTCAAATAGTTAGTAACATCCTTTTAAAATATTATTTCTCTCTCTTTCACTCTCTGTCTCCCGTGTGTGTGTGTGTGTGTGTGTGTGTGTGTGTGTGTGTGTGTGTGTTCCTTCTTTTTTCTCTCTCTGGAATGGCATCACTCTAGGCTGGCCACTCTTTTTATATCCTCAACTGATGACAATCCACTGGTCTCAGTCTCCAAAGTTCTAAGATTACAGTTTTAAACTTCCATATCAGGCTTTCTGTACTATTAGAAAAAACATAGAGAAAGTTTGCCAGCAAACACTGATATATAAATGCAAGGGTAAGATTTGTATTATTTCAATTTTAATAAATTCATATTTATGAAAAAAACTTGAACAACTGACATAGAATTGAAGATTAGTCCAATCACTTCCCCTTTCCTACTACACAGGTCAGAAATCACAGCATTGACCTTGTCCAGCATAACTCAGTTGATGGGTTAATTCTCCTAAAGCATACACTTGTTATCTCAGTTTTGTTTCTCCCTTTGGAAAAACTTCCTACAATACTGTTGTGTTATCACATTGTACTTGCCTTTATAGATTTAATTTAAGATTTTGATATTACATAACTATAATGTCAGATTATGGGTTTTCTGCCATGTAAGACCGACCACTCTATGATTCTCAATGAATCTATTACTTTATTGAAAATAGTCACTTACATTGTTTAGATAGCTGTGTAATACATTTCTTGGGGCTTCCTCTTAGATTTCTGTTGGTGCAAGGATAGGAAAAATATTTAACAGTCTGAAGAGAGTGAGTGTTAGAACAAGAGTAGACACCATCCACAAGCAATGGCCACAGCTGTGTCAAGTGCATCTGCTGAGGTCTAGCCTTGGGTTCTGGAGAGCTAAGGTAACATTTGATAGCCTGCCTTGTTATGCCATAAGGAAATGATCAGTGGCTCAGAATTGTGTCTCCCATATCATAGTCCCAGTTTTCACTCCAACCAACAATATTTCCTATAGCCTCGTGAATATTTGATACTGTAAGGTAGTTTAATGTTTACTTGGCTGATGAATTTGAAATGGCATGTCTGCTTCATGCTTCATCTATGTATTTTTGTTGGCAAAGTTAGATATGATGCTATATATACAGATTATTCCACGTACAAATTTCTAATTTATATAATTTTCTCTATTTAGATATTATCTTATTGCTGGGTTGAATCCTATTGTACTGAACTTCCAAAATAAACCACCAGAAATTTCCAGCAAAGCAAATATGAGAATGTGTGTGAGATGTCTAACATCCCGATCTTTACTTTTTATGGAACCTTTGAATCACATTTTTCATTTTTGCTGGAGTTGAATGCTTATATTTTATTATAATATTCTACTTAATCTAACGTCACAAATGTGCTGAATTGGAAGGCATGGTGGCACGTGAGGGTAACCCCAGGACTTGGGAAGTTGAGGAATTTGAAGCCAGCCTTGGCTGCATAGGGAGACCTTACAAAGTAAATTATACTTCCTTATAAAGGGTAAAGCATGCTTTTATATTTTAATCTTGTGGAATCTTCAGACACTTAGGGAGACCAACTTTGTAGTCTCCGTGTGTTCCTCTCACAGTGCTCTGCAATACCACACTAGGTGTTCATGTTCACCTGACACCTTCTTAGCCTGCCCCTTCCTGCCAGGCCTCGCTGACTCAGTGGCTTCTCCCATCACACCCTTCTTTACTTCCTGCCTCTTTGCAGTTTCTCAGAGTGGCACTTGGCCCTTGCCCTTTCTTAACTCTTTCCTATATGAATTTCAAATTAATTTTCAAGCAGCAGAGAAAAGCCTGGTGAGATCGTTAGCTTGGAGCCACACTGAACTGCAGGACACGTAAAGGGAGAATTGGTGTCTTTAGATATTTAAGGCCAAGAGGTAAAATGTGTTTTGTGTTCTACAAAAATAAATCTGGAACAATTTTGTTTCATTGATGCCTAAATACTGCTTAATCTTTGTTGCTATTACTAATGAGGTGGCTTCATGACTGTCAGTTTCTAGTGTGTTCTCAGGCAGCAGATCCTGTTTGTTTCGTGTTGGTCTTGCAAGTAGCTACCCTACTGACTTCTCTCATTTATTCTCCTTGAGTTTTGTATATAGACCACTTAAAATATGCCATGACCCTTATTCATTTCCTTTTCTGTATTATTGCATTTTGGCAAAACACACTGTTCAACAGCACAGACTTCTGTCAACTTCCTTATAGAGGTCCTGGTTTCAAGGACTTGAAATGTTTCACTAAGACTGGGAGAATTTTCTCATATTAATTTTATTAACATTTTTAAATGCATACATGCAGCATCTTTAATCATCATTATTATTGGTCTTTAAAGCTTTCCTTTGCTGATCCAATGAAATAAGAATATGTCCACCCCCACTGCCCTCCTCCCACCCTTCCCCCATCTCTGTCCTCACAACCATCTCTGAACTTCCTTGTCCTGAATGGGCTTAGTGGGTCCAGTAAGAATAACCCCTGCTGAGCCAAATGGAGGTTGTTGTTTTCCCTCTTACTCTTGTTCAGTAACATTCCTCACATAACACCTCTGCCCTCTCTCTCTGCTCAGGCTCTGGCTGTCTGTCTCTAGCTGACCACTAGGCAGCTGAAGGCTTTGAACTCCAGATGCTATGCAATACCATGCCATGCTACAGCATGTCACAGCATGTCACACTACACCAAGCCCACCGAGTAGCCCTTCTCCTCTTTTCTGCACAGGCTTTCCCACTCTCTCCCAGGCCACCACCAACATGGCATCCCACGTGGCCCTACTTGCATCAAGGCATCCCAACAGTGGCCCCCAATCTTCACCAATATCATTTGTTTCAACAAATGATTCTCCGCGAAACTTTACCTTGTGTTCGCTATTTCCGTGAAACTTTATTGTCCCAATTTATCCCAGGAACTTACATGATTCTACATTCTCTGCCCCTGAGTGCACGCTTATTTTGTGCTTCCCTGACAAAGGATTTTACGGTTCAGAAGGAAAAGAGACGGAAATGAGCTAGCAACAGACTCATCATCTACACTGTGAGATAACACTCTACTTGACTTTCTTCAGAGCTCTGATATTTGCATCTGGGTTTCTATGTAAGATTGTCATGTACTTTGTCGTTCTGGTTCCTCAGCTGGCTTTGATATTATATTGTAAAGCCTGAAATTTCAGTAGGGCCATGATTTTACCTGTAATCTGAGAGAAGCCTGCTCATCCAGGAAAACAGATGGACTTACACTTCCTACTTAGAGTTGGTTTTTGCCGATTGTTTAAAAGGCTGTAATAAAAGCTGCTCAATCTAGCTTCAAAACGTAGAATAAGGTTGTGTGCAAGATCAGCTCATGGTGTCTAAATCTCTGCAGTTTCTGTTTTGTTACCTTTTCATGTTAATGTGTGGTAGTGTATTCTTCCCCATTTGACTTATCTACAGATGTATTTCACTCAACTTTTGGAGTTTTGTTTTGATTCTTTCAAGTTATATTGTTCATTTTTCTATTTCATTTACTCTGTTTTTTTAACAAAACATTTTAGTTAGCACACAAAACAATGGGTCTCATTATGTTTTCACATAAATGTAATTGTACCATGTTCATATTCATCCCTCAACTCAGTTCTCAATAAATATGTTACATAATGTGTGTCAACTACTGAACAAGTACTGAGTCACATAACTTTAAGGACTTTCCTAATCATTCCAACCCTGGACAAATGTACCTTATCATTTCAAATATCACATGTAAATTTATTTTTTCCTTTATTTTTTATTTCTTCAAGTTACATCTCAATCGCAGTCCCCTCCTTATTCCCCCTCCAGTCCCACCCTCCCACCCTCAACCCCCCATCCTCTTCCCTTTTTTTTAAGTTTAAGGTATATCTTATTTCCCCCTACAGTTTCCCCTTTCAGTCCAACAAATGGCTCTTTTTCTTATAGTAATAAATACAATACAGTACAACAGAGGTAATTAGGCCACAGTTATGAGGGTTATATGGCTTAACGTACATTCCCAATGACCAGTCCATATGTATTTGCTACCTGACTTTAACATTCTACTATCTAAACATCTTCATGAGGTTAAAGATCTATATCTGACTCAACATACATACTAACTTGCAACACAATTTTAAAAGTATCTTCTTAGATCTATAACACTCTCTTGACTCCTAAACAACTCAAACTTAAATTATGAGACTCTAGCTATCTGTTCTTCAACCACCTCAGAGACCTGAGAGGGATAAATATATCTGATTTTATAGGAAGTACAGGGCCTGCAGCTTCCCAAACTAAGAAATGACATACCTGTGGCTGCCTGGACAGTTCCCATTTTCTCTCCATATATTACAGCATCGATCTTCAGTCATTTGGCCCCGCTTCTCTGACAGACATTGATTGTAGAGAAGGGGTTATGAAGGACTTACCTACCCTGTCTTGGCAGAGCTAGGCTGTCGACTTACCTGCTTCCAGGTTTTGTCCTTTTTGGACAGCATTCTGTCTACAGTTGGGGCAAGGGGATTTTCCTACCAAGAGATAGGCTTGCGATTAATTCAGTCATCTCCCACTGGAGATTCTTCAATGCTCATCTTTTACTTGGAGGAGAATAGGGGGTGCTGTCAGGAGTTGATATGTCTTGATATAAAAAAATCTAAAGTTACGAAAACATCTTTGAATGCCATATTCTTCAGATCTCTTGAGGTTTTTGAAGAGGCCCTATCTATCTCTTATATTAGGGTAAGCAGATGTTGCTTGTCTCTTGCCAGTTTATTTCTGATTAGCTTAGAAAGTAACTATAATAGGCTGTCATAGTACCTAACTGAATGACCGGCTTGCATAACCATTAGTTTGCATTTCTTAATTATCCTAAACAGTTTATGACAATTAGTAGTAAAAGGCCGAAACATCACATTTCATTTTTTTTATTTACCTCCTAACACTTCCATCCCATTTCTCTGGGGTGGGGTGTTCTTATATAAAAGTCCCTCATCTCAGTTGAGAGTTCGTATGAGGGCCAAGAGCCTGTTCATTCATTGGGGATCTATGAAGCAGTACAATCAGTGAAAAGTGTCTCGTTGCCCGGGAGAGAGAACTACTAAACAAACAAACCAATAAGCATACAATAGATAAAAAAGACTAAAAAATAGAAAAAAAAATATAACTAATATATAAAAAATAGATAAAGAATAAAAATTAAAAATAAGAAGTCTATGTCCAAGTTCCCTTTGGTGTGTTAGTTGTAGTATCGATACCTTCTACTATACAACTAAAATCCTACTATAAGTGAATAGATGCCATATGTGTCCTTCTGAGTCTGGGTTAGTTCACTCAGGATGAGCTTTTCTAGTTCCATCCATTTGGCTGCAAATTGCATAATTTCATTGTTCCTGATAGCTGAATAATATTCCATTGTATAGATGTACCACAGTTTTTTGACCCATTCTTCGGTTGAGGGACATCTGGGTTGTTTCCAGTTTCTAGCTATTACAAATAAGGCTGCTATAAACATAGATGAGGAAACTTCCTTATGATTCCGTGAAGAGGCATTTGGGTATATACCTAGAAGTGATATGGCTGGGTCCTGCGGCAGAGCTATTCCAAGGCAAAGGACACTGTCATTCGAACAAAACGGCAGCCTACAGACTGGGAGAAAATCTTCACCAACCCCACATCTGACAGAGGGCTAATATCCAAAATCTACAAAGAACTCAAGAAATTAAATGCCAAGAAACCAAATAATCTAATCAAAAAATGGGGGACAGAGCTAAATAGAGAATTCACAAAGGAGGAATCCCTAATGGCTGAGAGACACTTGAAGAAATGCTCAACATCCTTAATCATCAGAGAAATGCAATTCAAGACGACTCTGAGATTCCATCTCACACCTGTCAGAATGGCTAAGATCAAAAACTCAAATGACAGCACATGCTGGCAAGGGTGTGGAGAAAGGGGTACTCTACTCCATTGCTGGTGGGAATGCAGGCTTGTGCAACCACTATGGAGGTCAGTCTGGCGATATCTTAGAAAACTTAGACATGTCAACTCTTGACAGCACCCCCTATTCTACTCCAAGTAGAAGATGAGCATCGAAGAATCTCAAGTGGGAGATGATTGAATTAGTGGCAAACCTATCTCTTGGCAGGAAAAAAAAAAACACTTGCTTCAACTGTAGACAGAATGCTGTCCAAAAAGGACAAAACTTGGAAGCAGGTAAGTCAACAGCCTACCTCTGCCAAGACAGGATAGGCAAGTCCTTCATATTTCCTGCTCTACAATCAATGTATGTCAGAGAAACGGGGCCAAACAGCTGAAGATTGATGCTGTAATGTATGGAGAGAAAATGGGAACTGTCCAGACAGCCACTGGTATGTCATTTCTTAGTGTTGGAAACTGTAGGCCCTGTACTTCCTATATATTTATCCCTCTCAGGTCTCTGAGGTGGTTGAAGAACAGATAGCTAGATTCTCATAGTTAAATTTTGAGTTGTTTAATAATTAAGAGGATGTTCTGGATCTAAGAAGGTGTTTTTAAAGTTGTGATGAAAATTAGGATGAAAGTTGCGTTGGATATAGGACTTTAAATTCATGGAGATAATTAGATAGTAGAATGTTAAAGTCAGGTGCCAATTACGTATGGACTGGATGTTGGGAATGTATGCTAAGCCATTTAACTCTCATAATTGTGGCCTAATTACCTCTGTTGTTTTGTATTTTATTTATTATTATAAGAGAAAGAGCCAAAGAGCCATTTGTTGGACTGAAAGGGGGAGCTGTTGGGGGAAAAAGATATACCCTAAACTTAAAAAAAAAGGAAGGGGATCGGTGGGTTGAGGCAGAAGAGGGTGGAATAGTGGGACTGGAAGGGGGAGTAGGGAGGGGATTTCGATTGAGATGTAACTTGAAGAAATAAAAAATAAAGTAAAAAAAAAAAAAAAAGAATGGGGTTCCCATGGGAGAATTGGAACTCAGACTAATACAAAATGGTTTAATTAATACAATTGTTTAATTAAATTGAACAATAAAGGTAAAGGTAAAGGTAATTCAATGAATTGAATTTATACCTAGATCCCAAAACTTTGAAGATAAGGAAAAAACAAAAAACAAAAACAGTTTTCTGTGTGTTTGAGGTCAATATAATCTACAGAGTTCTGCACAGCAAATTAAGACAGCCCAAGCTACAAAGAGAAACTCTGTCTCAGTAAGGATAGATATATCCACATAGAAATTAAATCTCCAAGGAAAGGAGAAAAGGAAAGAAAAAAATGTAAGTATATACCTTTGATCCCAATATGTGGGAGACAAAGGCAGAAACAGATAGGTTCCTTTTGAGTTTGAGGCCAAATCTACAATAGCCAGAACTACACAGAAAAAAACCTGTCTCAGTCAATTAATAAATTTATGTCAACTGTAGAGGAGAATACTTAAACTTCATGCAGTCTTATGCTATAATTTCAATTTAAAATTGATTATATATAGCATATATATGTAATATTATTACATGCCATTCTTTCATATGGCATGAATGGAGATGTACAAATGTCTTTCTTCTGCTTAAATAAAGAGCAACAAATCTTTCTTAATTAATTTGTGCATCCTGCACATCCAAGGCATTTTTGCAATTACAGAACTACATGTTAATTGTGAGAAATTATATATTTTCAGAGCAAAGAGACTAGACAACAAAGAAGACAAGACAAATAGCCCAGATTATCTAGCCTTATAGGCTGCCTCAATTGCTGTTTACTCTAAAATCTGCATCCAGAACAACTTCAGAACAGCTTACTAAGATACTCCAACCTCACAGACTGTCCCAGCCAGGACTTCAATAAAGCCCTGAAGTTTCCCTCCCAAAGGTCAACTTTGGACTACAAACTGCTCAGGACATTCAAACTGCTGAACACATAGAGACTGGACAACAAATGTTGCTATTAACTTGCTTAATCATTTTCCATTTTATTTGAGCCCCTAATCAGGTTTTCTGTGTCCCAAATCAGCAGAAAGTAATTTAAGAGAGCAATGTCCCATTCACAAAAGGTGGGGTGGGTGATTTTTTTTTTTTTTTTTTGTCATAGATGTTGCCATTTAGGCAGACTGGTTACAAGTTGTAAATGGTCTTGTTAAGCAAGGTATAGGAGGCTAGACTCAGGGATTTCTCTCTTTCTTTTCTCTATCCTTTCTCTTTTATATAGGGGGAAAAGACTTAAAAGACTTGAAATGATAAGATATAAGGGTAGATTATTGAATCTGCTCTGAAACTTAAAACTATTGTTATTCTCAAGATAAGGTAAGGTTATCTTTTGATACATTGGGATAGAATTTTGTATATTAATAAAAATAAGATTAATTTTGATTCATTGGTATAGAATTATATATTTTGACACAGATTATGTATATTTCAACTCTTATATAAGATGCTGTGCCTCTACAACTCATTTAAAAGTACAGGTTTACTTCCAATCCCTTTATGGGTTGCTATTGGAATCTATTTAGGAGTCTGGGTAATACGGATTGATTGCTGACCAGCCAAGCTCCTGGTCATGTCAAATACTAGTCTTAATTTATCACAAAATAGGCTTAATAGGTTAAACAGATAATAAATGGTTAAAAATATACAGTTTGCTTGTTCAAAGATAGATAGGTTTTAGATAGATAGATAGATTTATAAATAAATCAATAGATATCTTTAAAACCCTCAGAGGCATACAGAAAATGGCATTTAAAGATGTTTTTATTATTTTAAGAATTGTTTGACTTAAGAGAGTCTGTAGGGAGTAAGATTAACATAAATTAGATTTCGTAAATATCTAGGTTTCTGATACAATCTCTTAATCCGGGGCATGAAGATCAACTTGGCTGTGAGCAATTAGCTTATCAGCTTATGGATGAAGTCAGGTGAAATGAGGGGAATCTCTATGGACTGAAAAACAAGGTGGAAGCCAGGTGAAACAAGCAAAGACCCTATGACCTGGTATTGTTTTCAGCTTCTAAGTGGGCAGAGCACAAATTAAGCTGAAGCAGGTGGAACAAGGAGCAATCCTATTTAAGGACAAGTGGATGAGCCCAGAGAGATCTTGCTAAGGGCCCCGGATACTAGAGAGCTCCAATGCTAGTGAGTCCTGCTGAAGAAAGTGCTGGTGAACTGATGGCTGGATTTCCCTGAGGCAGAAAGAAGCTGGTGAGCAGAGAAAGCCTCAGCAAGACAGCAAAAGGCCAAGGACTAAACCCTGTGGCTCAGCTTTTGCCTAGAGGGGTTTGACCTGTCCGAACAGTGGCCTGAACAGAACTGTGGACAGCTTTAAAGACTGAGGCAGAGTGGCAGAGTTGCTGATATGAAGGAAATAAGTTGGCCTACAGATGGCTGAGGTCTCCCAGAGAGAAGAAAGCCTCAAGCCTTATTTAAGGTGAGACTTCGATAGCCAATTTACCCTGACGAACCTGCATCTGAGATATTCCAGAAAAAGGACTGCTAAGTGCATTAAAGAGTCTACCCCAGAGACTGTGTTCCTGATGACCAAGGACCTGCCCTAGAGATTGTATCCTTCTAAAAGGTTATGAACATAGTTGTAATAGTTATCAATAGGTTTCGTGGTTAGGTCTTAGGGGTTGTAGGAATTTATAGGGGTTGTATTAATTTATAGGAATAGTAATTAAGTAAGTGTATTTGTTATAAGTGAATATAGTTATTAATAAACAAGTGTTTAATAATTAAAAAGTATGGTTTCTGAGAGTCAGCTCCTGACAGCTCCCATTTGACTTGGAAGAAGACAATGAGCATCAACAAGAAATATCCATCAGGAGATAATTCCTATTGGGCAAAAATACCCTTGCTTTCTCAACAACAGAATATATACAGTCGAAAGATGGATCAGAGCCTACATGCAGGTAAGTCAATGGCCTGATTCTGCAGACACAGAGTGGTAAAATCCTTCTTATTTCCTGCTGCACAATTTAGTCTGTGAGAAATGCTTGGCCAGAAGGCTGTAGATGATGCTCCAAGGATATCGAGAGATATTTGGGTCTGTCTAGACAGCAAACTGTCATTTTTTCTTTTTTGGAAGCTGCTCTCCTATGCTTCGTATTCACTCAAATAATAACTTTATACCTTCTTATATCTTTGATGGTTATAAAATTTCAATTTAATTTGAGTTGTTTAGGATTTAAAAGGATATTTTCATGTATAAATAAATTCTATGGGTTTGTAAATATAGGATGTGATAGAAAATATTTAGGTTCAGAATTTTAGACTCAGCAAGATAGATAGATGATTTTTTTCTTCTTCAAGATTGCCTGATACAAATAGGCTAAACATTATAGATGTAACTTTTATATATGTTTTTGATTGTTCCATAATAGTTCTTACTGTTTTTACTATATAGTTAAAAAATAGCCTTTTTATTAGACAAAAGGAGGGAATTGATGGGGTAGTGTTATGCATTCTAAATGTTAATTAATTGGACCTGTTTGCTGTCTGTTACTTCCATGTTCTCTGATTGGTTGAAGAAATGTTGAGGCCTGAGATTGGGCAAAGTCAGAGGTAGGCAGGACTAAGGTACATGCTTGAGAAGCAGAGAGGTTCATGGGAATAAGAAGCCTCCAAGAGAGAAGCCTCCAGTAGATGAAGTAGAAGGAGCCTCCAAGACAAGCAGAAAGAGCAGGAAGGAGGACACACACCATGGGCTAGAGAAAAGAACATCATTCCATGTGGCCTGGAATATTGGCCTATTGTGGAGAACAGCAGTCCAAAGGATGTTTGTATATATGGGGTCATCTTTGAGGAATAGAAATATGAGCTAGTTTAGATGGGCTAAGATTGCACAATTCAGGCCAAAAGCTTTTAAAATCCTTCAGGTGTCTCTGTGTGCTCATTTATAATGGAGGATTAAGGATTAACAACTGCTGAACCAATTAAATATAACCTAAATAGTGGTTAAATAACTTAATTAACCATTTTCTCCACAAACCTATTTGGAAAAAATTTAAACCACAGGCATATGCCCTCTAAATATGTTTCTACTCATAGATCTGCACTGTTCTCGGTCTAGTTCAAACATGCTCCATTAGCAGTGGATAACAGTGAATGCAGAGATTCATAGCTGGTCAAAGTGTTGAGGAGAGTCTGAGAACTCAGCCGTAAGTGGATGTATTTATGAACATCTCCACCCCTGTTTCCTGACAAGGCTCAGTAACCTTCACAAAAATGAAGTAGAAAGAATCAAAGAGCTGGGGAATCAGAAGAAGTGAAGTAAAATCCTGTCTTTTGGACATAACATGGCATCTCTACTCAGTGATTCACCATGTCTGTGATTACCTGCACAAGATCGACATAAGATCAAGCCAGTTAAATTCCCAAATAGATGGGTTTGATAGTCTCTAGGCCCTATCCCTTTCTGAATATCTATTGGCAGCTGATAGTTACTGGGGGGGAAATTATTCTTTTGGGGGGTGTGAACAGGACTAGGGTTCCAATGCTCCAATGGATGCCCCAACATCCATGCACATAAGGGGAGCTCTAATTGGAATTATTTGCTTATCAAAGAAAGGAGAAGACAAAACCTAGATAAGAAATTAGGAAGGGGAGGGTTTGAGGGTGGACCACGGGAAGTTAGAGCAGGGAAACATTCTGGAAGTTAGAACCGTATATTACATTGCATACATGTATAAACTTTCCAGAGATAAAACTTAATCTTTAATGTTTGCAATAAAATAAACTTTTTCTCTTGTTTTGTGGATATTTGTTATATGATATTCCTAAAATACACCAAAATGTATGAGAATAAAAACCGAGAAGATAAAACCATAGGCTTGCTATCTGATATGGGTGCTGGGAATCAGACTCAGTGGAGCAAACACTGGTAACTATTGAGCCATTTCCCCAGCCCCTTGGAGATTTTTAATTGACAATACCACCAAAGAAGTAGGAGTTCAATAACAATTCAATTAAAAAAAAAACCAAGAAGCTAAAGTCAGGATTTAATCACTTTATATGTCTGGTTACACACATGTTTATTCATCTGCTACAGTGAAATAGAGGTAGGAGACAGGGTAGGTAAGTCCTTCATAATCCCTGCTCTACAACAAATGTCTGTCAGAGAAACAGGACCCAAAGGCTGAAGACTGATGCTGGAATGTATGGAGAGAAAATGGGAACTGTCCAGGCAGTCATTGGTATGTTCTTTCTTAGTTTTGGAAGCTGCAGGCCCTGCACTTCCTATATAAGCAAATATATTTATCCCTCTCAGGTCTCTGAGGTGGTTGAAGAATAGACAGCTAGAGTCTCATAGTTAAATTTTGAACTGTTTAGGAATCAAGAGGGTGTTATAGATCTAAGAAGATACTCTTAAAAGTGTGTTGCAAGATAGTATGAATGTTGAGTCACATATAGACCTTTAAACTCATGGAGTCGGTTAGATAGTAGAATGTTAAAGTCAGGGGCCAAATATGTATAAACTGGACATTGGGAAGGTATACTGGGCCATTTAACTCTCATAAATGTGGCATATTTATATCTATTGTTTTGTATAATACTTACTGTTATAAGAGAAGGAACCATCTGTTGGACTGAAAGGGGAAACTTCTGGCGGGAAGAGGGTGGAAGGGCGGGATAGGAAGGGGGAATAGGGAGGGGTTTGTGACTGAGATGTAACTTGAAGAAATTAATAAAGTATTTTAAAAAAAAAGATGAAGAAGTAGGCAGACCCCATCCCATCAGCATGCTGAGCTTAACAGCAGAGCTGTGTGTGTAATTTCACTTTCATCTTGCTTAATAAATATCTGGACTCTCTCATTCTTAAAAAAAAAAAAAAAAAGAAATAGAGGTAGGTGGCAATTTCTCATGTTTCAAACTGAGATACACCCAGCATGTCTCCAAGTACTTCGAATTGGAACATAACAGACAGCATTTGTAATGTATGATGGAGTTTTAAGAGCCAGAGTACAACATCACAGCCTGAAAATGATATGCGAATCAACTGAGTCGGATGAAGGGATGTAGACACTGGAGGAAGCCATGTATTCACTGTCAGGATCACTGTCAGGAAAGGCTCTTCCAGTGGCAAACTATCAGAACAGAAAGCAAAAGGAAATGAAGGACTGACCCCTATGGGTGTCTGGAGAACAACACAGGTTAAGGGACCAGTAAGAACAAGCCCTGAGCTGGAACTGTCAGTGACATCTAAACGGAAGGAAGGAGCCAGTGTGGCTGCAGATATGAGAGAAGGGGGAAAGAAGGCGACTGTAGGTCAGACGAAGAATCAAACAAACAAACCTGCAGAACTTTAAATTTTATGCTGATTGAATGGGAAGCCATCCCTAGATGTTCACGCGGAAATGCTGAGTATCATTGATGTCATAAAAGCCTATCTTTATTGGTGAGCTCTGGGATTTATTCAGAGTCCCTGCCTCGATAAATAAGGTGGGGAAAAAAGAGTGATCAAAACGGAGCCTTCCACATGTATCTGCACATATGTGTGCAAAAATATGCATACACACATGCATACCACACATGTGCAAATGGAAAATGGAAAATAAAAGTATAAAAAAATAAAGGGCTGCATTGAATGTTAGGTAGATAAAAACCCACAAGGGGAGTGGTGGCCAACCCCCTTGGCCATGCTACCTGGGGCATTCATATTCATGTACAGTGTACCTCCATACTAAGTTGTACTGGCCCATTCAGGCAACAGTGTATTCTGGGAATGACCATTGTTTTGCAGAGTTCAGTTACAGATGCATCATGGCTACCTTGTGCTTTCTGATGTGGCCAGTCTTATGATGTGAGGACAGTTCTACAGAAGCCCAAGTAGGGAGGATCTTTCTGCTTATTCAACAATAAATGGCTAGGAATTTGAATTGCCTTTAAAGATGGGCTTTTAATGCCTAGTGGACCTCAGTCCTAACTGACATCCTGATTATGTCCTTATTGACAGCTCAACCCCCAAGGGCTCTTGACCCAAAAAACAATGAGGTGACAACTACTTGCTTGAGATCAGTAAATGCTGGTGTCATGCCCACACAGTTCTCCCAAGGGTAGAAATGCCAGGCAGAGTCGATGCAGAGTCTGGAGACAGGACTATTTTGATCAACTAGGGATGCTTTGGGGTGTTGGTCTTATCTCACTCGCTGGCAAACAGATTTGCTTATAGAGTTCATGTTTACAAAATACAGGAATCAAGTCTGAGTATGGACTTTGGGCTGAATAAGGAGGGGAACAAAATCTCCAGTGGCTCAAGAAAGCAGTCAGGAAGGCAGAGCGGACGGCAGCTCGTGGTGCTCCAATGCTGGGCTTCGCATCAGCTTCCTGATCTTCAGATTTTAATGAGTTCAACTTTCAAGCTATTACTTGTATTTTCTACATTTATTTGTTCTGTTTTTGTTTTTCGAGACACAGCTTCTTTGTGTAGCTCTGCCTGTCCTGGTACTTACTCTGTAGACCAGGCTGGCCTCTAAGTCAGAGATCCACTTATCTCTGCCTCCTGAGTGCTAGGACTAAAGGTGTGTGCCATCAGAGGTTTATAGAAAAGTGAGCAATCTCACAGGATACCAGAGGCCTAAATAGTTTTGCCACTATGAAGAGGCATGATGGTAGAGTAATATTTCATAAAATTACAGAAACAACTCACAGCTAGAAGACACATGAGGCTACTCCTTAGAAGAGTGTTACTTTTCTTAATATCTCATAACTGGTAAGGCTAAGGGGACCTTAAAGTCAATTCTGTGCCCACTCAGAACTGCATTCCTATCAATCCCTGCGTATTTTTTACTTCTTGGACCTGCCACTATTAGAATGGCCTCAGGGTACCTCAACATGCCTAATGCATCCTATCACTGTTGATATTATAGCACAGTGTGCAAAAGAAATATCTCAAATTTATGAAGCTCCCTGAAGGGGAAGCTGCACTGGGTTTGGTGTGAGAAATGTTTTTGAGTTTCAGCACCTCAGATTTGGGATTTTGTTGTTGATGTTACCACAATGAAGTCCATCCCACATAGCATGCTTGGATAAGGATATAATGTTTTCTTGGGTTATTTACATGGTCAACAGGAGTGGATATTATGGTCATACCATGCCAACCTTAGAGCACAGGCTCTGGGACTGTAGGTCCCACCACTGAAAATGAAATAAACTTTAATGTACCTTTGAGACTTTTCAGTTGCATGTCTGTCTGCGCCTCATCCTGGCAATGCATGCTTCCTTCTTCCAATTTCTAGTGGATCTTTATTAAGATTTGTTGTTATACTGCAGACTGAACTTCATCATAATGTGTGTGAGTTCCTACAAGGGAGGATCTTTGTCTTCACCTGCCATGTCTGACGTTTGAGTGAGAAACATGTAGAAACTGCCAGGTAAGAATTAGGTGAGTGCCGGGTGGTGGTGGCGCACGCCTTTAATCCCAGCACTTGGGAGGCAGAGGCAGGCGGATCTTTGTGAGTTCGAGGCCAGCCTGGTCTACAAAGTGAGTCCAGGACAGCCAGAGATATTCAGAGAAACCCTGTCTCGAAAAACCAAAAAAAAAAAAAAAAAAGAATTAGGTGAGTGTAGGGAGTTAGATTGATATAAATTAGATTTAGTAAATATCTAGGTTTCTGATACAGTCTCTTAATCTGGGCCATGAAGATCAACTGCTGTGAGCAATTAGCTTATCAGCTTATGGATGAAGTCACGTGAAATGAGGGGAATCTCTATGGACTGAAAAACAAGGTTGAAGCCAGGTGAAACAAGTAAAGACTTTATGACCTGGCATTGTTTTCAGCTGTTAAGTGGGCAGAGCCCAAATTAAGCTGAAACAGGTGGAACAAGGAGCGATCCTATTTAAGGACAAGTGGATGAGCCCTGGAGAGGGGAGGGCGTGCTAGGGGTTCCATGCTAGAGAGCTCTGATGCTAAAAAGGACAATGAGTAGTTTGTATCCCCTGCTGAAGAAAGTGCTGGTGAACTGATGGCTGGATTTCCCTGAGGCAGAAAGAAGCTGGTGAGCAGAGAAAGCCTCAGCAAGACAGCAAAAGGCCAAGGACTAAATCCTGTGGCTCAGCTTTTGCCTAGAGCGGTTTGACCTGTCCAAACAACAGGGAACTGTGGCCAGCTTTAAAGACTGAGGCAGAGCAACAGAGTTGCTGATACGAAGGAAATAAGTTGGCCTACAGATGGCTGAGGTCTCCCAGAGAGAGGAAAGCCTCAAGACTTATTTAAGGTGAGACTTCGATAGCCAATTTACCCTGACAAACCTGCATCTGAGATATTCCAGAAAAAGGACTGCTAAGTGCATTAAAGGGTCTACCCCAGAGACTGTGTACTTCTAAAAGATTATGAACATAGTTGTAATAGTTATCAATAAGTTTAGTGGTTAGGTCTTAGGGGTTGTAGGAGTTTATAGGGGTTGTAGGCATTCATAGGGGTTGTAGGAATTTATAGGAATAGTAGTTAAATAAGTGTATTTGTTATAAGTGAATATAGTTACTAATAAATAAGTATTTAATAATGAAAAAGTATGGTTTCAGGTGAGTAGATGAGACTGATAGTTGTGTGCCATTAAAACCTTTAAATATTCTATTCTTCTAAAAATATCTTATTCTAAATATATGTGTGTATGTATAGATTTGTGCACATGAACTCAATATCTTCAGAGGCCAGCAGAGGGTATCTGATCCCCTGGATCTGGAGTTATATTGCAGGTGGTTTGAGCCACCTGGCAAGGGTACTGGGAATTGAACTTGGGTATTCTGTAAGAGCAGTACATACTCTTAGCCACTGCATCATCTCTCTAGTCCCCAGCTGTAATATTTCTGTAGTTATATGAAATAACAAAAGAGTTGACAAAACTCTTAATCAGTGCTAACATGCTCCTAACCAATCTAGAGACAAGCGGGGTCACCACATCACTTCCCTGCATCATTTAACATTTAATATCAGAATAAGATACTTTGTGATTCCAGGTGGACATTGAAGGCTTGCATTCGTTCAGGTCCACCTGATGCTCAGCGCTCCTTGTCAAGCTGGTCCAAACGTTTCCATGTCTGGGGTAATACTGTGGGTGTTCTGGCCTTCTGTCGTTGCCTTTATACTCTTTATCTCAGAACAGTTGAGCAGAGAGTTGGGAGAATCACTGAGCAAAGGCTTGGAGGAATGGGACCGAGGATGTTCTTCTCAACACTGCACCCAATACCAAATAGAAAGGAGTGAGAGTGCAACATCTGAGGGATAAACCAGGCTTTGCATCTATTCCTGAAAAGATGCAGAGCCACTAAGCAAACCAAACAGGACCTTGTTATATGACCTGAAGTAGGATCGTCCTGAATACTCATATGACATTAAGTAGGCAGCAGGTATTTTTGTGAGCATTTTATATGTAAACTCAGTTACTCTTCTCAATGATCATGAGACAGATATTCTTGTATATGTCAAAAGCATGAAGAAGTTAAGTCACCATTATGATTAATTTTAATAATCATCTCGATATAGCCTAGAATCATTTGGGAAGGAACTCCCAATGAAGGATTGTCTAGGTTAGATTGTCCCCCATGGACATTGTCTATGAGGGATTATCTTGATTACATTAGTTAAGGTAGAAGACCTGCTCACTATGGGTAGTACCATTCTCTAGGCAGGATATTTTTGAACTGTGCCAGTGAAGAAAACTAGTCAAGTATTATTAAGCATGCATTAATTCATTGTGCTCCATTCTTGACTATGGATATGATGCACACATTCTCTCAAGTTCCTGTGATTATGACCCCCCTGCCATGATAGATTATATCATCTAATGCTAAACTGTATGTATGCACACATACTACACAATACATATATAGATTATACCATCTAATTCTAAACTGTATGTATGCACACATACCACACAATACATATATTCATGTGATGCTGCTTATATCAATGATATGCATACACACATAGATTTTATTTGTGTGTGAATGCACACATTTCTGTATATGTAAACACATGCAAATATAAGAAGCATAGAAAATCTGATAGGAAACACGCTAAATTAAGTGACTTTTTATATTTAAAATACTTTGTAAGTTTCATAATCTAAAAAAAAAACCATAATTGTAACCTTCAAATAAACTAAGATGGTTAGATTCTAAAGTTGGTGACTTAAATCCTAGGAAGTCTCTTAGTTTATATACTTAGTGTCTGGCTCACAATCTTCATTAATTGATATGTTTTTTATTATGCTAATTATATAAATTGGCTGGTGTGATCACTTGAGCAGTGTGGAATTGCCTGTGCATGATGGTTAGCTTTTCCAACTCCTTAGACATTCTGAGTCAGGTGTCAAGTGCTGTTGTGAGCACTAGAGATGTAGCATATGAACATTTTAAAATTACAGTGTCTCTCCAAGGTTTTGTGTCTTGTCTATCTCCTAGGGCAGACAGGAGTCCCGCAGAAGGTAAACCCCACAATCTCCCTATGTCTCCAAAATGCCTGTCAAACTTGAAGCCCATTCAACATTTTAACTTAAGGAGGCATAACTCCAGCTCACTTATCTAGCTTCACTGTACATATCAGGTATGAAGAGTCCCCAGCGAATGCACTTGATCAATCTAAGAAGCTACAAGTAAAATTGGAATTGGACATAGGAAATCTGTGTGAACCGGAGACATTTAGCACAGAGAAAATGGAACAATGGTACCAGTATTCTCCAAGCCACACATGATTTTCAGCTGATTACTTGTTGGATCAGCAGCAGCAGGACAAACCTGCCATATAACGACATGAGACTAACAGCTGATCCTTCTGCTCAGCTCAGGAGGTAGGCCATCACTGAGGTCAGTGTGGGAAGTGGGCATTGACTACTGTTCCATTTACATTCCCTTGAGGAAGAGGGTGACAACTGAGGAGAAACAATGTGCAAGCATCCACATCTCTAAGTTGCTGAGTGCTTTGGGGGCCATCTCAAAACCTCCAAAAAAAAAAAAAAAGCCACTTGATCCTTGGAGCACATCAGAGATCTGGGAGCAGCTCTTTCACATACTTGGAGCTTGGCCTCTGCTAAGACATTCTCCAACTTGACAACTGTTTTCTTTTATAAATAAAAGCCACAGCTGGTTTTCTGGTCTGTATTTTTGTTGGAAACAGCTTAAGACTTGCCTTTATTTATTTTTAGCCATGTTAGTAGAAAAACCATCTCATCTACTTCAAACTTGCCCCTGTTAAATTTGTTACCATCCAATCTCAGACATTCACAACAGTAGACAATGTATTACACAGCAGCACAGCTGGGATCCTAGAGTCCTTTGCAGGTGTAGATATTTTAAATGGTTCAAATAGATAATTCGGCCATCAGAGCCTCTCTTGCAAATTCTGCCCACTTCAAATCAAGCATCGTTGTGCCCAAGTACCAACTGTATGTGAAAACTCCAGAGGGCTAGTGCGTGACCATGGGCCTAAGCTGCAGTTACAGCTCTGTCTCACTCAGGCTCGAGGAAGCATCAGCGCTGCAGCTTTGGTAACAGTAGAATTTCTGCTGTCAGAGTTTGAGTAAAATTATGGTCTCAAAAGAGGTGACATTCTTCTTAGAGCCTGATGATTAATGAAGAAAAAAAGTATTTACACACCTACATGACATCTGTGTGCACAGTTGCAATGTACATAAGTGCACACTTAATAAATTCCTCTTACATACCAGAGGGTAAGAATTAATCAGTCATCACCAATAAAACAAGATTTTCTTTTTTCAGTTGGGGGTCTAGAGAGATGACTCAGAAGTTCAGAATACTTTCTGCTCTTTCTCAGGTCCAGTATTTGGTTTCAACCACACACACTAGGCAGCACACAGCTCCTGGGGATCTGATGCCTTCATCTGCCCTTCTTGGGTATTTGCATAAATGTGTACACACACACACACACACACACACACACACACACACACACACACACAGAGAGAGAGAGAGAGAGAGAGAGAGAGAGAGAGATTCTCATGCACTGTACCCACAGGCATAAGTAAAAATAAAATTTTAGAAATCAGAGATAATGCAATTTAAAAAATAGCCTCATAGGGTAAAGAAGGCATCCACCTAAAGAGATTGAGGCAGAAGAAAATGAAAAGGCAGAGTATGAAGTCTCTCTCAGTAAAAAGGGAGCCCAATGTGCTGTGTCACATAAGTATTTTATGATATCAAAACATCTAGGTAATGTACATGGTATTACAGGCCCTGCTTCTCACTGTGGCAGACCAATAGAATAGCTGTATTACTTTGTATTCCCTTGCTAACAGTTAAGTCTCTAAATTCTTTCTGAGGGTGGTGGATGAATCATTAACCTGCTCCAGCAGCGGTGCCTGAAAAAGATCAAGCACTATTATGGTAAAAGCCAGTGACACTGCCCAGTGAGGGGCTGTGAGCCCCCTTAGAGTTTCATACAGCTCATAGATTGGGAGGAAAATGATGATTGGGAGGGCAACAAGCAGAGCAAAACTCCACCACAGCATGGAGTCCTCAGGACACAGAGTCCTCCTGGCTCTGCTCTCCAAGGCCCACCCATTGTGGGTGTGCTAGCCAGTGGGCTGCACTCCATGAGTTCCAAAGCTGTTTTCCTCTCCCTCTTGATGACTCCCAACAGTATTCAAATGGGATCTGCTTAAAACTTGCATTCTAGAAATAGATCACTAGTGTGTGAGAAACCACCAGTGTCTGAATTTATGAAACTGACGGTGGTAAGTCACCATACTGCAGGAAAGCCGATGTTTTCATAGTGAAATCGGTGGTGTCAACTCTGCATCTCTCTTGGGAATAGCACTTTTTCCATTTAGAAAGTCTCTGTCTCTCATTCTAGCACTTGAAGCCTGATCTCTGCTCGCTCCTACAATGAATTCTGACTAGCCAGCGTCCTTGCCCCCCCCCCCATTTACTGCCTCCTGTCTTCTAGTGATGGAATTCAAGTGTCATCAACAACTCATGTTGAACAGTTTAGAATCCAGAGGGGTAACCAAGACAGGTGAATTCACCTCTCATGTGGAACTACTCACAGGATTTTCCAGAACCAGCTTGGCTATGGAAGCAAAGCATGCTTGTTTCTCTCTCTCCCTCTCTCCTGCCCTTTCTCCTCATCCATCTCCTCCTCCCTCCCTGTTTCTTCCTCCCCCTTTCCTCACAAATTAAGACAGAAATGTACAAAAGAACATACTAATAAGCTTTGTGTTTTTAAAAAACTAGATAGAGCTTCTCCATAGTCTCATGTTCCATGACCTGAGAATAATCACAAGGTGCCTCAATGTGGTACCAAATTCAACTTCCTGAGGCTTCCTCCTCAGTTTAGCATGTGTATAGTGGACTATGGTGTTCTTTGAGAAGAGGAAACTTTTATACAAAACTATGAGCTGAAAGGCTTTGGAGACATCTATGCATGTTTCAGAACATAAGTGCCTAAGCCATGCAGTTTGCTCCAAGGAATCCAGTGAAACACATAGGAATATGGTGTGAAGTAGAAGCCAGTCCACATTTCAAAATCTCTACAGTATCCATAGGAATATGGATTCTTGAAAAGGTGTTAGGACTTTTAAGAGACTTAAAAATGCATGTGCAAACGGCTTGGGTCTCTGAAAAAGATGAGAAAAGAAATCCTAGAATACAGAAACAAAAGAGAAACAAGAGGGGATATCCATGTAAGTATAAATCTTTACTACAAAAGACAAAGAACTGTACATGTGGCATAAGGCTCATTAAAGCTTAGGCCTTTAATCAACTGCAATTACAAGAAGGAATATGGGTATTCATCCATAGTCTGAAATGCCAAGATTGGAAATGTTCTAAAATATGAAGCTGTGCATGAAGTGCATGCAAGATTTTGGATGAGACACGCTTAGTTGGCAAACATGCAAATATCCCCAGCTTAGCTTGCAAACACTTTGGAGAACACGACTTCCTCAACATGCACTATAAGTGCTCTGTCTTCAAAACAGTAAGAGGGTCCTGTCAATTAAGGAGCTCAGGGTGACAAAGATAGTCTGCTATGAAAAGCACAGGCCTTGTGTCTTTTGCAACAGCAAATGCAACTTGACCCTTGTGACATGCAATCTCATGTTTGCTTAATAAAATGGATATAAGAGGTTTCCATTAGCTCACTGACTGGGGCCCAAACTGCAGACTAAAAGTCACAAATCAAAAAAGAAAAGAGCCTCCTTGAGACTCACAAACAGCAATTTAGCTAAATTTACCCAGTGAACTAAAATCATCGGAGATTCCACAAGCATTCCCATTACTTTTGCAAAGCAGACATAAAGACTCCTCCTGTTCTAGAAGAGCAAGAAATGAAGGAAAAATCATCTGTGGGTTTCAAAGGAACCAAAACTCCAGGTATTAAAAGGATAATGAGCCGGGCGTTGGTGGCACACGCCTTTAATCCCAGCACTTGGGAGGCAGAGACAGGCGGATCTTTGTGAGTTCAAGGCCAGCCTGGTCTACAAAGTGAGTCCAGGACAGCCAGAGATATTCAGAGAAACCCTGTCTCGAAAAACCAAAAAAAAAAAAGGATAATGAAAATCAAAATGAAGCTTAGACACCTGGGTTTCTGTTGGGTTGAATGGGCTGTGAGGTCAGAAGAATTCACTGCACAGGGCTGGGTCATAATTAAGTTGATGGAGAACAACTACGCGTTTATCATCATCAGTTCAGACTTTACTCAAAAAAGTTGGGCAGAATAAAAACGTGTGTGTGTGTGTGTGTGGGGGTGTCTATGCATGTGTGGTATGTGTGTGTGGTGTGTATATGTGTATGTGGTGTGTGTGTATGCATGTGTGGTATGTGTGTGTGCTGTGTGGTAAGCATCTGTGCTGTGTGTGTGTGTGTGTGTGTGTGTGTCCTTATTTTCCTCCCGTCTCTGGAGGACAAGGTCTCTTTATGCAGCTCAAGCTGACTTCATAATCATCTTGCCTCAGATTTCTGAGCACAAGAATTCTAAGCATATACTAATTCTCTCATCTATTTTGAAATGGTACTTAAAAATCCTACAAAAAATAAAACAAAAATTTCACATTGACTATTCATAACTCAATAATTTATAGTGCAGCTAATTTAGCAATTAATTGAATCAAGAATTGCAACACTATTGGAAGTAAAAGACAAAAATAGAACAAAAGTCCTGAGAGCACTTAAGGAGCTGCTGAAGCCTGAAACTTGAACATGTCATGATCCCTGAGCTCCTTATAAGCAAATTTACAGCTTCAAATACATTCAAAGGAAATAGGAAACCTGGATTCTGGAGAGATGCTCATTCATTAAGAAGGCTTGCTGCTCTTGAAGAAGTCCTGAGTTCCGGTCCCAACATCCATGACCAGAGGCTCCCAAGAGCACCCTTAGCTTCTGCTCCAAGGTATCTGATGCAATCCTCATGAGTACATAAACACATACAGTTTAAGATATAATACAAAATAAAAGTTAAAAGAAGAAATAAGAAACTGAAAAATTACTGACAGTTTCAGCTCAAAAATTTAGAGATAAACAAAACAAAAAACAAACAAAAAAAACCTGGCTCATGACTTTAATCCCAGCACTCCAGAGGCAGAGGCAGGTGGATCTCTGAGTTTGATACTAGTCTGGTCTATAGAGCAAGTTCTAGGTCAGCCAGGGCTACACAAAGAAACACTATTTTGAAAAAACAACACAACACAAAAAGCAACAAAAGCAAACACTAATGATAAAAAAACAGAGTAAAGGAGCCCTTCTAAATCTCACCCAGCTACACAGGGACCACGGAAGATGCCTGGGCAGGACGCCCCTTCCAAATCTTGACATGCTAGGAAGCCTCTGGACCCGGGAATCGGGATAACCCATCCCCCCAAAAGGAGAAATCCCAGTAAATTCCAACCTAATACCCAGCTGGCAGATTCAGAAACCACGCAGAGATAACCCCCACCCTGCTGGGCACTCCCAGGTGTCACACAGAGGATCCAATTATCTAGCGAAAGGTTGCGACCCTTGGAACTGAGCAGGAGATCCCCTGCAAAGTGCCTCCAGACCACAGATCGCAGTCTGTGACATCACTGGCCGGTTTCCAAGCCATGGGAGCAGCAAGGCTACTGCAGCTGAACTGCAGACTTACTGCTACAGGAACCAACCCCTGGCAAACTGCGAGATATTTGAAACGGTGGTATATCGGTCTTAGGTACTAGTACAGGCCCTTCCAGTGGGGAATCATAGCTTACTTGTACACAGCTCTGCCACCTGAATTAATTATGTCCCCACCTGGGAGGCGGGACTGAATGACTCACCTTATAGGGGTGGAGTAAGGCAACTCGAATCCTACACCACAGTGCCCCCTTTGGACCCAAGTCCAGAGGACAGCAAATTCCACATGGCCATAGGCCCCAGACAAAAAAAAAAAAAAAAAAAAAA
>CAJQZJ010004687.1:8487284-8539798 GCA_907164525.1 Lophiomys imhausi | reverse complement strand
AGATGTAACTTGAAGAAATAAAAAATAAATTATTTAAAAAAAAAAAAACATGGAATAGCTCTACCTCAGGACCCAGCCATACCACTTCTGGGTATACACACCCAAGTGCCTCTTCACGGAATCATAAGGAAGTTTCCTCATCTATGTTTATAGCAGCCTTATTTGTAATAGCTAGAAACTGGAAACAACCCAGATGTCCCTCAACCGAAGAATGGGTTAAAAAACTGTGGTACATATACTCAATGGAATATTATTTAGCTATCAGGAACAATGAAATTATGCAATTTGCAGCCAAATGGAGGGAACTAGAAAAGCTCATCCTGAGTGAACTAACCCAGACTCAGAAGGACACATATGGCATCTATTCACTTATAGTAGGATTTTAGCTATATAGTAGAAGGTATCAATACTACAACTAACACACCAAAGGGAACTTGGACATAGACTTATTATTTTTAATTTTAATTTTTATTTATTTTTTATATATTAGTTACATTTTTTCTATTTTTTAGTCTTTTTTATCTATTGTATGCTTATTGATTTGTTTGTTTAGTAGTTCTCTCTCCCGGGCAACGAGACACTTTTCACTGATGGTATTGCTTCGTAGATCCCCAATGAATGAAGAGGCTCTTGGCCCTCATACGACCTCTCAACTGAGATGAGGGACTGTTATATAAGGACACCCCACCCAAGAGAAATGGGATGGAAGGGTTAGGAGGTAAAGAAAAAAAATGAAATGTGATATTTCGGCCTTTTACTACTAACTGTCATAAACTGTTTAGGATAATTAAGAAATGCAAACTAATAGTCATGCAAGCCAGTCATTCTGTTAGGTACTATGACAGCCTATTATAGTTACTTGCTAAGCTAATCAAAAATAAACCTGCTAAGAGACAAGCAACATCTGTTTACCCTAATATAAGAGATAGATAGGGCCTCTTCAAAAACCTCAAGAGATCTGAAGAATATGGCATTCAAAGATGTTTTCGTAACTTTAGATTTTTTTATATCAAGACATATCAACTCCTGACAGCACCCCCATTCTCCTCCAAGTAGAAGATGAGCATCAAAGAATCTCCAGTAGGAGATGATTGAATTAGTGGCAAGCCTATCTCTTGGTAGGAATAGCCCCTTGCTCCAACTGTAGACAGAATGCTGTCCAAAAAGACAAAACCTGGAAGCAGGTAAGTCGACAGCCTAGCTCTGCCAAGACAGGGTAGGTAAGTCCTTCATAACCCCTGCTCTACAATCAGTGTCTGTCAGAGAAACGGGGCCAAATGACTGAAGATCAATGCTGTAATGTATGGAGAGAAAATGGGAACTGTCCAGACAGCCACTGGTATGTCATTTCTTAGTTTGGGAAGCTGCAGGCCCTGTACTTCCTATAAAATCAGATATATTTATCCCTCTCAGGTCTCTGAGGTGGTTGAAGAACAGATAGCTATATTCTCATAGTTAAATTTTGAGTTGTTTAGGAGTCAAGAGAGTGTTATAGATCTAAGAAGATACTTTTAAAATTGTGTTGCAATTAGTATGATTGTTGAGTCAGATATAGAACTTTAAACTCATGGAGATGGTTAGATAGTAGAATGTTAAAGTCAGGTACCAAATACATATGGACTGGTCATTGGGAATGTACGTTAAGCCATATAACCCTCATAACTGTAGCCTAATTACCTCTGTTGTACTGTATTGTCTTTATTATTATAAGAGAAAGAGCCATTTGTTGGACTGAAAGGGGAAACTGTAGGGGGAAATAAGATATACCTTAAACTTAAAAGAAAAAAAAAGGGGAGAGGATGGGGGGTTGAGGGTGGGAGGGAGGGTGGGACTGGAAGGGGAATAGGGAGGGGACTGCGATTGAGATGTAACTTGAAGAAATAAAAAAATAAAGGAAAAAAATTTAAAAAAAAAAAGCAAATAGGAGGGGACTACAATTGAGATATAAATAAATAAATGTAAAAAAAAAGAGTTGACATGTCTCGATATCAAAACCCCGTTCTTAAGGAGGTTGATTTAGAATAGCATGATATGCTATTTTATGTTAGCTTTTCTTAACTGTTGGCAGTAGGAGGCATATAGTTTACATGTTCCTCCTCCAGCCTAATTTTGGGTCCTTATATTGACTAACAGAATCTCTGTCTATCTATCTATCTATCTATCTATCTATCTATCCATCTATCTATGTATCAATCTATGTATCTATCTATCTCTTTTCTGTTTTTCGAGACAGGATTTTGCTGTGTATCATTGATAGTCCCGGACTCACCTCTGTAGACCAGGCTGGCCTTGAACTCAGAGAGATCTGACTACCTCTGCCTCCCAAGTGCTGGGACTAAAGGCATGTGCCACCGCATGTGGCTCCTAACATATCTCTTTTAGGGGCAAAATTCCTCTTGAAACCAGTTCTCCTGTGGGAGCTGCACAGCTAAGGAGACTGGCTTGTGACTATTTTCTCTTTACATAAATTTAAGATTATGTGTATTTATCCATTAGATCAGCAAGGAAATTACTATTACTAAGCATTTTGAATTCTAGACTGTGTTTAGTAAGCAGCCTTATCTTATCAGCAGGGTTACCACCCTGCCTTCATTGTATAGAGGAGGCTGGTCTAGGATTCAGAGATCTACCTGTTTCTGCCTCCAGTGTGATGGGATTAAGGGTGTGTGCCATTACCACCCTGCTCAAACATTTTACTTAAATCCCAGATAATAGTAACTCTGTAACCCAGAGAGCAACTCTGAATTGCAGTGACATTTCCAAATCTGACCAAAATCCTTTAAAATGTTTCATATTTTAGCATTACCTAACGACAAAAATATCCTATCTACCTCCTGCCAATATAGGGAAATCAAAGACATCTAAACAAAAATCAAGCAAAGAAACAAAGAGAAGCAAACTCAATTGGAATCCAAACATATTGAGACATTATTTCCTCCATTTTTAATCTAGACAGTTAATTCCACTCCCTAGCTTGTTTAGAAGGCTGCCAATTTTCAGTACATAGGACTTAGTTCTTCCTTTTGCTGCAAAGCAACAGCTTTTGTTAAGGGAACTTCACCTTTGAAATGGATTTGGGTACAGTTCCCAGCTCTTTGGCTAGGAAAGCACCTTTTACCTGGGCCTTCTCAGGCTGTAAGCATGGATTCTAATTACCATAGTTGGGTGCCATTTGTAGAAAATGGCTAATTAAGTTATTTAACCAGTATTTAGGTTATATTTAATTGGTTCAGCAGCTGTTAATCCTTAATCCTCCATTATAAATGAGCACACAGAGACACCTGAAGGATTTTAAAAGCTTTTGGCCTGAATTGTGCAATCTTAGCCCATCTAAACTAGCTCATATTTCTATTCCCTAAATATGACCCCATATACACATAGTATGCTGTTCTCCACACTAGGCCAATGTTCCAGGCCACATGGAATGATGTTCTTTTCTCTAACCCATGGTGTGTGTCTCCTTCCTGGTCTTTCTGCTTGTCTTGGATGCTCCTTCTACTTCATCTACTGGAGGCTTCTCTCTTGAAAGCTTCTTCTTCCTATGAACCTCTCTGCTTCTCAAGCCCGCACCTTAGTCCTGCCTACCTCTAACTTTGCCCAATCTCAGGCCTCAGCATTTATTCAACCAATCAGATAAGTAGCAGAGAGCAAGCAGGACCAACTAGTTAACATTTAGAATGCATAACATCATCCCATCAGGTGTGAATTTCACAAAGAATCCTGAACAGAACTGTAGCTTCCCACCTTGCATTTCATTTGCACATCACACACCAACCACCCAGATAAAACAGAAATGCAGTAGTAGTTCAGAGGCTTAAAATAAAGCCAAAGAGCATACTTGAACCTTCTAAGAGCTCCTTGTACAGATATTTAAAGCTCCTGCTCTCTCTCCACAAATGCCTTCTCCCACAGGATTTTGTTCCATATCTGTATAGAACTGTTAAGAACTTGGAGCTTGAAAGCCCTTGAGTAGGTGGCTACTTGGACATCTGAACAATGGTCTTGGTTCTGGTTTTATTTCTTTTCCTGTGATAAAATATCTTGACCAAATGTAACTTATAGGACAAATGGGTTTCTTTCAGCACACAACTCCAGGTTGTAGGCCATCATGGTGTGTACTTCATGGCAGGGACTTCAAACAGGGAGTCACATCACATCCAGTCAAGAGCAGAGAGAAATGAATTCTCATTCACTTGTTTGTTTATGTTCAACTCAAGTTATCTATATAAAGCTCAATATCCCTGCCTAGGAATTGGTAGCAATCATAGTGCACTGGGTCTTTCTGCATTAATCAAGCAATTGAGAAAATCCTCCACAGCCATTCCTTCAGGCCTACTTGATGTGGACAATCTCTCTTAGAGGCTTCTCTTCAACAGACTTCTTCATTTGTGTGCTCCCAACTTCTTATTTCCTCTAAATCTATATGCTATGAAGCTTCTACTAATAAGTGATAATGTAGTAGTAACTTATGGCAAACTTTACCTGCCATTTGTTTAGATCTTATGTTTCTATACTACTACATTTACCTGAGAATCAAAAGCAATGAAATAAAATCTACTTATTAAAGGAGTGTTGGGTCCCTGGTCCAGGAATGAGACAAGATTTTGATTTTGCCACAAATGGTTAGGATGATTAACAAAATTATTTAATTTGAGGTATACATGGCTAGCTGCGAAACACATCTGAAATTCTGTGATTCTGAAAGAAGAGAGAGTAGGTTACAGGGTGAGGGAGAAAAGGACTAATAGAAAATGCATACCTTCTTATATCCATGACTTTGTGACTTAATGACAAAAGCAACTTGAGGGAGAAAGGGGTTAATTTACCTGATGGTTTCAGTTTGCAGACCATCATGAAGTGGAAACTTCAAACTGGTTACATAGGTAATAGTTCACATCGAAAATATTTCTATAATTTTTCACATTCATAACTCTAGTTAGACAACGATGGCCTTATATCTATTTGTTTTTACCCTCCAGCCATTCTCCCAAATACATTAGTAATTATTACTCCCATTGCCTCGAACATTCAAAGCTAGTGGGTCTAGCTTAGTGGTTTGCTGAGGTCTCTGTCTTCAGGTCCCTCCTTTAGCAAGAAGAGTATTCTCAGCATCCAGGAGCTGGCTGCTAGTCCAGAGATGGCCCTCCTAGAATTGCTCAGCATCCCACAGACTGGGTCTCTAGGGGTTCCAGACCCACTTATCCAGCCGTCATGGCCAGGCCTCTCCCCAGCTTCTGGGATTGTGATTTGGGATCCACCTTGATCCACGAGGCTTAAAAGGGGGTGGGAAATGTGCTTATTTGCCTTGTTCTGTCTGGAAGAGGTCAGAGCGGAATGACTGTGGGGTCAGGGCTGGGGGAAGCAGTGGAAGGGACACAAGCAGGAAGGAAGGGATAATTTAACTGAACCCAGCCTGAACCTTTAAGCAGTTCAGTTAAGGGCCAACATTGACGTCAAAGCTGTTTCTTATTTTATAAGTCAGACTGTCTCCTCCGTAGCCCCCTTCCTTCTGTCAGTCCAAATGCTGGGTCACGACCTTTGGGCTAGTTGCTCATTATAACCTTAGTCCAGGTAAAGGTTTTCACAGTGAACCCCTCCCCCCTTTTTTGGGTCTTGTAATATAAGGTTCCAGGTGCTGTTTTTATATCATGGTCCATGGAAAAAGATGAGCAAAAGCTTCAAACATACCTGATTGGTTTTACATCCTTACTCCATTGGGTTCTATGTATTAAACAGCCTCTCTTCAGTGACTTCATGCCTCTAGCTAACTCACACTGCCTTTAAGATAGTACAAAGAGGAAGCATTTTAAAAACTAAATTAGTCTTGAGTGCTATGGCAGTCCTTTTCCTAAGCATACATGCACAAGATTAGCGAACCACCTGTATAATTAGCGTAGCACGCAGTGAGCCTACTACAGAGGTACCTTCCCCCCACTGTGTCATACTGTCACCTCACTTGACACCTTACTGTGAAGATGTCATCACCATGGGGATTCACATTCCACTATCTGCTTCCACCAAAGTGAACACCACTATGTATGCTACATCTTCAAGCCGTCACATATCCATGATGGGGTTTGCTGTACTCGACTCTTCTAAATAACAAAGCAACAGACCACAGTGAGGTATGGTTTGCTCTGAGCCAGTTCCTCTAGAACAAGATCCTCTGATCCTTCTCCTGAAACACATGGTTCTTCCATGATCATAATTAATTACCACTGTAAACTCAAGTGTGCTGCTTACAGTTCGTATCCTTCTTTGATGTATACACACTGTGACTTTTGAAATTGTCCTCCTCTTCCTATATGTCTCTCTCTCTATGACTATGAAGAGCAAGACTTCTGTGGACTACCATGACTCCTCAGGGCCTAGTCTGCACCTTCTCATCTGTGAACTTAATCCTGTTCATGTCTCTTGAATGGAATTGGGTGACTCTCTTTGAGTCTTTCATGTAATAAGCATCTATTTGATACTGATCATGTGATGGGCAAGGTGCTTAAGGTATAGAAACAGATAAAAAATGTAGAAATTTCTCCCTTCATGGAATTTATAAGCTAGTTAAAAGAAACAAGAAGTGAACAGAATAAAGAAACTACGAATGGAAATAAGGAATAGAAATAGAGGGTGGTGGTGCTATGGAGAGGAACCAAATAGAAGGAAAGCTGAGGAGAAGTTGTGGTTTTAAGTATAATGGCCAAGGATGGTCTCACAGAAAGTAACATTTGAATAAATATCTGAAGGCGGTGAGAGAGTGAGTAGCATTAGAGATATATGTGGATTATATGTGCAATCTAAAAGATGAAATGGTAAAATTAGAGGTTGGAGGATTTCTTCATCCAGTTGTGGCTACATCTAACCAAGATTAGAAAGGCAAGAGGAGTTACTTGGTTCTCATTGATCTACCTCCATTTTGTAAGGAGGGAACTCAAAAGAGTCCTAAGGCATATCATTAGCCTTAGGTAAGCCAAGAAATCCAAGATGCCTACTGAAAACCTAGGCCATCCATGCATTTCTTCATCTGCTTGTCACCCTTCTTTTCAACCACCCATCCACCCACCTTTTGTGTCCTCAACAGACTCTGACACTTGCTCTGAAGATTACTGTTCCAAGTCTGACAACAATGTCATCAAACAAAGAAAGATCTTTTGTCTGGGCTTCATGATTCAAATAGGAAGTAGGCCTACACTACAGAATTGTATATGTCCAAGTGAAGAGTTAGCAATTGAGATTGCAGCTACATAATTTGTTTGGGGGGAGAAGATCAATTACTCTAAAGCAGGGGTCCTCAACCTTCCTATTGCTGTACCCCTTTAACACAATTCCTCATGTTGTGGTGATGCCCAAACATAAAATTATTTTCCTTGCAACTTCATAACTGTTATTCTGCTACTGTTATGAATTGTAATGTAAATATCTGTGTTTTTCAGTGATGGTCTTAGGTGGACCCTGTGAAGGGGTCTCTGGACCCCCAAAGGGGTTGCAGCCCACAGGTTGAGAACCACTGCTTTAAATGAAGGTCCTAAGATGACTTCTCTTTTCATGGAGACAAGGGTTGCACTACTCAAGCTAGACTGGGAATCTCACTGTGGGAAAGAGAAGCAATTCCTTCCAATTCAAAGTATAAATTGAATGCCAATAGGGAAAACAGAAACTAAGCTAAGTTTCATTTTAGTCCTGGATCGATCGAGTCCACGTTAGCATGTCTCAGTGTCTCTGTGGCATCGGAGCACGGCACAGGAACACAAGGACACTTCAAAAGTGCTTTGGTGGATCTGTTAAATATTCCAAGCCTTTATTAACATCCTCACCTCAGTTTTTGCTGATATGTAGGAAATCGATGATTCTTAAAGAGGTTCATTTCTTATTAAAAAAGAAAGGGCTTTACAAATCTAACCAACAAGTGAAATCACCTGGGGAGGATTTAGCACCGTCTCCTTGCTCCACACCCAGATGTTTCAATTCAGAAGGTCTTGAGTAAGGCAACAGAGCGTACATTTCTAACAAGCACCACATGAATTCCCATAATCAGCCCGATTCAGAAACTGCTGCAGGGCTTGGCATCCGCAGGCCTGGGAGCTTCTGACTTCTACAGCCGAGGAACCTGAATGATGAAATGATTTTAATTTCAACTATCTTATACACATGAAAGCCCTGAACAGGAAAATGCCCTGTATCATTGCTTCTATGTGCTGGCATATTTTGACTTTCTAATGAGTGAGCTTCGAAATGTTAAATTGTTTGAGGTGATTTACATTTCCTTTCCGTTAGGTAGTAGGAAAATTGAGACACTTTATTTTATATCTATGAGGAAAGTAATCTAAATGAATAAAGTGATAGATATACAAAGCCTGCGCTCATAAAGGGGAATGAATTGATTACCAATTGGCTTTGCTGTGCATGAGCAGTTTGATGAGCACACCTGATAAATGATCTCAATGATGAAGCCAACTCCAGAAGTCAAAGAAGAGATGGATTAGGAGGCGTTTATTGTGAATTCTCACTCTTTAGTTAGGACTGTCAAATATGGATAGTTGCTTGTATTTAAGAATCTCCTTCATATCTTTCTCTAGTTAAAGCCTATGGAACTAGACACATAAAGTAATTTGTATATTGTATATGGAGATAGAGCTGAAGGTATAGGCTGGGGACCTAGTGATTGGTTCATCTGGCACAGACCACTGGAGCATTGCAAGCCTGACTAGTTCTTCCCTAGCTCACCCTGACTCAGGCTATGTGTCACAAACAGGTTAGATCTGAAGTGGTCACCAAGATGCCTCATTAGCATAGAGCCAACTTAAGGTTAAGAAACCTTGGTAACAAGGTCAGAGAAAGTCTTTTGCTTAAGATTTCAGGATGGGGCAGAAGAGATGGCTTGGGACTTGAAAGCACATTCAGCTCTTGTAAAGGACCCGAGTTCCCAGCATTCCTGTCAGGTCTCTCACAGCCACTGTTACTGCAGCTCTAGGGGATCCAGTGTCTCCTGGTCTCCACAGGCACATGCACATACAAATGATACACATCTATGCATCATTTTAAAAAATGCTAAAAAAAAAACATATTGAAAAACAGAATTTAAGAGCTATCTTGGATTCTTAGGTCAACCTGGGAAGCACTTTTAGCTCAGTAAATTAGACAAGATAAAAAGCACATTTAGCCTTAGTTTTCTTTAGCTGTGAGAGAATGTACCTAATCATAGAGTGACATCACAGAAGTCTCCAGCAGTCTGCCTGGCTTGGCTGACTATGTGTTTACCATTACTATGGGACATCCTTCAGTGACCATTGTCAACCAGCTCATCCCATCCTTGCCTCCCATGAAGACCCCTTGTTTGGTACTGCTTCCTGGGCCTTATTTGCCTCTATTTTGTGGGCAGATCACCAGTGGTCATCGAATGTAAACACATTCCTATGCCTCCGGGATGGTCTAATCAAGGACAGTAGGTCCTGCAGGATGTGCCTGACACTGTTTAGGGTGCTGAGCAGACAGCTCCATTGTCATCTGGGCATCGCGGCTCTTCTGGCAGTGCTGCCTTAGGTATGTTCTCTGTGTTAAGGTGATGCAACAACTGAAGCTAACGTAAGCATGAAAGGAATGTCTGACTCATAATAGTACCAGCTCCAGGATACATCAGGTGAGGTTGCATTCAGGCCCTTCTGTAGTACCATGGCTTTTATTGTAGTCTTTCACTTGTGTATGAGTTGGCTGTGTTCAGATGACTGACCCTGGCCCAAGTCAAGTGGAGCAGAAATAGAGCATACTTTCTCTTGTTCTGCAGTGTAGATCATTGTATGACATATTTTATCTTCAAAGTGGCTTTCAATAATACATTCCTTTGTGAAATATACTGTTGCATCTTCCATCAAGAGGCAATCTCCTTCCTCAGCCTTGAAATGGTTGATCGTTTGACTCAGTCTATCAACAGAAAGTGCTGCAGATGCACTGTGCCTTTCTGGGCCCCTCACTCAAGAGTCTTGAAAGCAGCTCCTTTCAGTCTTTCTGTTCCTTGATATGTAAGGACACTGAAGTATCCTGTGCTTAAAGAAGCCACTCTGGGGATGGACAGGTAGCTCAGTGGTTATCAGCACTGACTTCTCTTGCAGTTCAGTTCCCAGTACCTGTGTGAGGTGGCTCACAGCATAGAATTCTAGCTCCAGGGATCCCACCAATTTCTTCTGGACTCTGCAGATACACATACATGTGTGTACACATATACACACTGACACACATATATACACATAAGTACAACTAAAATCAGTCATTAAAAATCTATAAAGAGAAGCATGAGATGTGAGACAATGTGAAAAACTTCAGTCTCATAGGACTGCAGTGTCTCACAGCACACCAGCCAACAAGGGTGTGGTCCATTTTGTGAGGGATCTATTTCCAATCTTCTTGTTGAATCTTGGACTGCCTTGCCACTGAGTGAACAACTCCAGGCCACAGACTGTTACACAGACTTCTGACCTTCACAATTAGAAACAAGAGAGTAGTTATTGTTCCAAGACACAGAGTTGTGGGTTAGTTCATTTTCTACCAATAGCAAACTGGCGTAGTCACTCCCCACCATTCTCTGAGGAAGAGTGTTATTAACTTGATTGGAAACAGGAGGGCTTGTGTCTACTCAAGAGCATAACCAAGAGAGATACAGGTTGCTGTCATAGGAGTAACTATGATTGTCCCATCTGTTCTTCTTCTAAAATCTTCTCCATATTCCCACTTCTCTTTGAATTCATGGAAGGCTAGGCCCACCTCTGTTTACTGAGACAGAAAGAAAACATTGTTTGTCTACCATAGATCTGAAATGATACAGCAAAAACTGTGCTCTGTTTTCCTGAAAGCCATGGCTTTCACAGTGTCTACTGAGAAGATGACTCACATACCCAGCACCTGAGAAGTGAAATTCCATAGCAAAGGCCTAAACATGATAATATGATGTAGCCTCAAATGTATCTGTGAACATTAATCATAACTGAGGTGGTCCCTGCAGGTGTCATACAGGGATGTGAACCACACAAAAACATAAGGATGAAAACCTGGTGCAGATTGATTTCGTCAACCTGAATCAGACTTCAGGAAGTCTAGTGGCAGGTGGTTCAGTCTCAGAATCTTTAAAACATGGTACAGGTGAGTGGTGCATGGCTTTAAACCCAGCACTTGAGAGCAAGAGGCAGGAAGATCTCTGTGAGTTCGAGGGCAGCCTGGTCTACAAAATGAGTTCCAGGACAGCCAGAGCTACACTAAGATGTCTTGAAAAACAAAAAGTAAAAACAAATAAACAAACAAAAATTCCCCCACCAACAGCAGCAAACCCATAGAACAATTTAGGAAAAGGTTTCCAGGCAACAGTCAGTTCAATCAGTCCAATTCTAGGTGAACAATAAGGCTTAAGGTGTGGTCTCTGACCAAGATATCATAGAGGTCAGCAAGCCATAAAGTACTTATGACTCTACATGTACATTTAGAGTACATGTTCCCTAAAGAAGGATAATGATCTAGGGAGAGAAGAGTCTTGGATAATTATTTTAGGAAATTAGGGTGAAGCCTGCCTCTATGGTGTGGAAGTGCCTCCACAGGTAGCAAAAATGTCACCAGGTTCTTAATAACTTCTACTCACAGCTTTCTGGGTGGAATCTAGGTACTTGATTTTATCTCCTCCATTGAGGAGACACCTCTGCTTGATTAATATTCTTGGTTCTCTTAGTCCTCCTTTGTGAGTACAAAGACCTCGGTCCCACCAACACACAACAACTTCATAAACTGAAAAACCACAGAAGAGAATGTAAAGTGTCCGTAATTTAAAAACAAGGGATTTAACATTCAATTCCGATTGCTTCTTCTAAAGTCTCATCATGGAAGTGTATAGGAAATACCACAGACTTCCTTAAACCTCAAATCTTCCATGGACAAGAGTGTTGGCAAGGCAACTTGCCTTGTTAAGGCAAATGAAAATAAGCTCAACCTTCTGTCTTCAAAATGAAAGTGCTGGCTGATAACTATCCTCGTTTACGTATTGGATTTTACTGGCTGCACCAAATACTATAGGAAACTGTTCAAATGGACCTGTCAATGGTTCCTAGTTGATATGATGAAGAGTCTATTATAATGTTTAGACATTGCCAACACATTAAATCTAGCTCTCAAATTTCACTCCTAATCCCATCTAAAGCCAGGAAGGCTGTTTCTTTCTGCTTATGCTGCTAACTATCCCAGGTTGAGAGGCTGTTTTCTCTGTTTCTGGTCATAAAGCAAGTACATTTATGGTTTGGGACTGTATTCAAATGAAGGTGAACTGTCAGGCTTTTCAGGAAGTTGGTAGAGCAGTACACAGAGGGACAGAGCTGACTACAGGCATTGTAAACATTAACCAACCCAAAATACCTTGACTTCCATGGCTAAATCCAGCCATATCCTGCTAACAGCTCCCATCACCACATAAAGGATCCTCATCCACTACATTTGATTCTCCTTTTACTCTGGTTTTGGACAAAACCTTCTACAGAAGGCTGGAATGGTTCCCTAACACCATTGACTTCATCTATGGTCTCTTCATCATTTCTTCAGGAGGGAAATAAGTTTGTACACACTGTAAATTGAACAAGAGAATGTTAGAACTGGTAAAGGGCACGCTGCATCTATGTAAGACTGGTCTGGCCAGCTAGAGATTCCAGAGACTAAAAGCACTAGTGTTATTGGATAGTATGTAGCACACAGTATACTTATAGATTTGAATATTAATTAAGTTATAAAAGAAAACTGTGGTACATTTACACAATGGAATACTACTCAGCCATTAGAAACAGTGAAATCATGCAATTTGCAGCCAAATGGATAGAACTAGAAAAGCTCATCCTGAGTGAGCTAACCCAGACTCAGAAAGATGCACATGACATCTATTCACTTATAATTGGATTTTACCTATGTAGTATAGGATAACTATCTTACAACCAACACACCGAAAGTAGCAGGAACATAGACCTTGTTACCTGTTAGTGGGACACTTTGCCCTAATAGAGTTGCCATATAGGCCCCCAGTGCAAGAGGAAGCTCTTAACACTCATGTGCCTGTTGAACTAAGGGGGGCTGATATGTAGGGGAAACCTGGAGGTGTAGGATAGGAGGGAGAGGGGGCCGAGGGTGTAAGGGTGGGTCTAGGAGGGGTGGAAAGAGGGGACTGTGGTGGATATGTAACTTGAAGTAATAAATAAATAAACAAAAAATTAAGTTAGTTAAGAATCTTAATTCAGATACTTGACAAAACTTTGGACAGTGTGCACAGTATCACTTTTATAGATTGGATAATGCTGGTCCCAAAACCCAAAATAAAAATGCCTCAACTCTTTTTGAGAGCTGACATGATGTTTAAGTGAAAAATTCCTTATAAGCCTCATCTTCTAAGACAACAGAATGTCAGTATGCTTGGTTTTGTGGTTTTGTGTGTGTGTGTGTGTGTGTGTGTGTGTGTGTGTGTGTGTGTGTATACTTCACTGCATGACAAGCTGAGGGACATATTTCTCAGGAAACATAGGAATCTTCTTTGAGGATTCCTATGTTGTCATCTCATATTTTGTGGATGACACAAGCCATAAATCCTCACAGAGAGTCATTTGCACTATCTCATCCAACCCAGATATCGCTGGGCTCTGAGAAGGAGTGCTCATTCCAAGAGACAGAGGCAGGGGGTATCAGCATTTCTTTTTCACCTCCCTTCAGAAGTTACAGTGTGCTCTTTCTTGCACAAGTTATTAAAGACAACTGCTTGCATCAAGAAGGGGAGAACCAGCCTTCACATCCTGATGTGGAGGGTTTCCTGAAAGCAAGCACATAGACCCAGAGCTATCATCATTCCTGGAAATGACCGGTTTCCATATCCATCCTGGTCCTGTCTTCATAGACTAACTGTTCCTCTTCAGACTCCTTCAGAATCTAAACCTCCAAATTCTCTGAGAGTTGAACTCACTTGTGACTTTCTCTCCTGTCTATGAATTAAATGTTATTCCTGTTTCTATACAGACTTCACATGACCCAGTCTGTGTCTTCACAAAGTTTGAACAAGTCAGTCATCATGTTTAACAAAAGAGGCTGGAAAAAAGAAAGAAAAAATCTGCCATGTTGATGAATCTACCTTCAATATTAATTCGGGTATAAAGTTTAAAAGCACTGTGAAGGTCATGGGGCTCCTGGGAACATGGGCATATCTGGAGGGCCATTAAAAACAGCACAACCAACGATTCTGAACTTTGGGTGTTTGGTTGAACAAATACCTTTGTGTTTCAAGATGAGTATCTATATGACAGGAGATAAGGAGAGACAAGAAGGCAGCCTGTTAATCCTGTGTCCATGGCAGTTCTTCTAATGTAGAACAGCAAGTACTTTTAATAAGTACTGCTGAACATAACCACTCCCTTGTCAGGGCCATTTGCTTTGTTTTTCCAAAAATATTTATTTCTATGTGTATGAGCTGTCATGAACTTTATTGTCTTGGCAACAAGCCTAACATGATGAGGAGACAGTTCCTTGTAACTCTTTCTGTCTTTGATGGCTATCTCTAATAGTTACAGGTTATTGTAAAAAGGTGTTTGCTTTTATCCTGAAATGCAGGACATGTGAATGAATCATATACATTGAATATACATCAAAAACACTAAGAGAACAATGATCTATGTCATTAGATAAGCCATTGTATATGTAGTTTCAAATTAAAACAAAAAACAAAAAACGTACTTAAACCTGTGACCCAATGACATGTACAGGCAACCTACAGGGCCGGCATATTCTTATATCTAAAAGTGTATGATTTTTCTGCCATGATATTACCTTAGAACTGTGTGTTTCTGGGTGGCAGGTGTCATTAGAAATGCTTCCAGGCTCTGGACCCAGGAATTGGGACAACCCATCCCCCCAAAAGGAGAAATTCCCCTTAAGTTCCAACCTAATACCCAGCCAGCAGATTCAGAAACCACGCAGAGATAATCCCCACCCTGCTGGGCACTCCCAGGTCTCACACAGATGATCCAATTATCTGGGAAAGGTTGCAACCCTTGGAAGTGAAGTAGCTCCACTGCAAAGTGCCTTCAGATCCCAGTATGTGATGTCACTGGCCAGCTTCCAAGCCTCGGGAGCAGCAACGCTATTGGAGCTGAACTGCAGATTTACCCCCTACAGGAACCAACCCCGGGCAAACTGTGAGATATTTGAAACTGTCCTATATCAAACTTTTGTACTAGTAAGGGCCCTTCCAGCAGGGAATCATAGCTTACTTGTGCACAGCTCCACCACCTGAATTAATTAGGTCCCCACCTGGGAGGCTGCACTGAATAACTCACCTTATAGGGGTGGAGTAAGGCAACTCCTACAACACAGTACCCCCTTTGGACCCAAGTCCAGAAGACAGCAAAAAAAAACCAAAAAAACAAAAAACAAACAAACAAAAAAAAAAAAACAAATTCCACATGGCCAGAGGCCAGAGACAAAAAAAAAAAAAAACAGAGCGAAATGTCTCCAACAAAAGAAAGCAACGCTATTCCATCCAGCCCAAACCACCTCACCACAACTGAAACACATGAAAACGATGACAATTCTACATTATGGAAAATGATAAAGTCGCTTCAAGAAGAACTTAAAACTATGAAGGAATTCAAAGAAGCCACAATTCTACAAGTCAAAACAACGAATAACATCATTAAAGAGCTCCAAGCCAAGGTGACCCAGCTTGAACAGGAAAAGGATAAAGCAATGAAAGATCTCCAGACAAAAACAAGGCAAACTGGAGAAGGAAATGTACAAAACGAACACTACCATTCAAGACATGAAAATAGAAATGGAAACAATAAAGAAAACACAGTCAGAGTTAAAAGAGGAAATGGAGAATCAAGAGAAGAGAACAGGAACTATGGATGTGAGTATGAAAAATAGGATGCAAGAGATGGAAGACAGGATCTGAGGCATGGAAGATTCGATGGAAGAAATCAGTACAACATCCAAAGAAAATGAGAAGGCTAAAAAATCTCTCACCCACAACATCCAAGAAATCAAGGACTCAATGAAAAGATGGTACCTAAGAATTATAGACAGAGAGGAAAGAGAAGACTCCCCACTCCAAGGTCCAGGAAATATCTTCAACAAAATCATAGAAGAAAACTTCCCAAACCTAAAGAAAGAGATGCCAGTAAAAATCCAAGAGGCTTACAGAACACCAAACAGATTAGATCAGAAAGGAAACTCCTCTCACCACATAATAATAGAAACTCCAAATGTAGAGAACAAAGAAAGGATATTAAAAGCTGTAAGAGAAAAAGGCCAAGTCACATACAATGGCAGACCCATGAGAATCACACCTGACTTCTCCTCAGAAACTTTAAAAGATAGAAGGGCCTGGACAGATGCCCTACAAGCCCTGAGAGAACAGAGGTGCCCAGCCAGACTACTATACCCAGCAAAACTCTCTATCAACATAGAAGGAGAAAACAAGATATTCCATGACAAAATCAAATTCAAACAATATCTCCTCACAAACCCAGCCCTACAGAAGATCCTAGAAGGAAAATTCCAACACAGAGAAGATAACTACACCCAAGAAAACAGAGGAAATAGAAACCTCCACAGCAACTAAACAAAAGAGAAACACAAGACAGCCAGCTATACCAAAATAATGGGAAATAACAACCCCTGGTCACTAATACCCATCAACATCAATGGACTCAACTCGCCAATAAAAAGACACAGACTTACAGACTGGATCCATAAACAAGACCCATCTTTTTGCTGTATACAAGAAACACATCTCACTATTGAAGATAAACACTACCTCAGAGTAAAGGGCTGGGAAAAGGTTTTCCAAGCAAATGGACCCAGGAAACAAGCTGGAGTAGCCACCCTAATATCAAACAAAATAGACTTCCAATTGAAGTTAATAAAAAAAGACAGAGAAGGGCATTACATACTCATTAAAGGAAATATACACCAAGAGGTCATCTCAATATTGAACATCTATGCTCCAAATACAAAGGCACCTACATTTATAAAAGAAACGCTTCTAAAACTTAAATCGCACATCGATCGAAACACTTTAATAGTGGGAGACTTCAACACCCCACTCACAACTATGGACAGATCATCAAGACAGAAGCCAAACAGAGAAACAATGAGTCTAACAGAGATCATGAACCAAATGGACCTAACAGATATCTACAGAACGTTTCACCCAAACACAAAAGAATACACCTTCTTCTCAGCACCTCACAGAACCTTCTCCAAAATCGACCATATAGTTGGACACAAAGATAGCCTCAACAGATACAAGAAAATTGAAATAAGCCCTTGTATCTTATCAGACCACCATGGAATAAAGCTGGACTTCAATAGCAAAAGAATCAACAGAAAGTCTACACTCACATGGAAATTGAACAACTCTTTACTAGAGGACCACTGGGTCAGGGAAGAAATAAAGAAGGAACTCAAAGACTTCTTAAAATCCAACGAAAATGAAGACACAACATACTCAAACCTATGGGTCACAATGAAAGCTGTGCTATAAGGAAAGTTCATAGCACTAAGTGCCTTCAAAAAGAAAATTGTGACAGCTCATATTAGCGAATTAACAGCTAAACTGGGTGAATTGGAAAAAAAGAAGCAAACACTCCCAAGAGGAGGAGAAGGCAGGAGATCATCAAACATAGGGCTGAAATCAACAACTTAGAAACAAAAAGAACTATACAAAGAATCAATGAAACCAAGAGTTGGTTCTTTGAGAAAATCAAAAAAATAGACAGACCCTTAGCCAAATTAACTAAAAGACAGAGGGAGAAAACACAAATCAACAAAATCAGAAATGAAAAGGGTGAAATAACAAGACATTGAGGAAATCCAGAGAATATTTGGATCCTACTTTAAAAATCTATACTCCACCAAATTTGAAAACTTAAGTGAAATGGACAATTTTCTTGATAGATTCCACCTATCAAAGCTAAATCAAGACCAGATAAACAGATTAAACAGCCCTATAACCTCTAAGGAAATAGAAACAGACATTAAAAATCTCCTAACCAAAAAAATCCCAGGGCCAGATAGCTTTAGCACGGAATTCTACCAGACCTTCAAAGAGGAGCTAATACCAATACTTTTCAAACTCTTTCACCAAATAGAATCTGAAAGAACATTGCCAAACTCATTCTACAAGGCCACAATTACCCTGATTCCTAAACCACACAAAGACCCAACAAAGAAAGAGAACTTCAGACCAATCTTCCTCATGAACATAGATGCAAAAATACTTAATAAAATACTAGCAAACCGAATTCAAGAACACATCAAAAGTATCATACACTATGATCAAGTCAGCTTCATCCCAGGAATGCAGGGATGGTTCAATATACGAAAGTGTATCAACGTCATTCACCATATAAACAAGATGAAAGAAAAAAAAACACATGATAATCTCGCTAGATGCAGAAAAAGCATTTGACAAATTCGAACACCCCTTCATGCTAAAAGCTCTGGAGAGAACGGGCATACAAGGGCCGTACCTAGAAATAATAAAGGCAATATACAGCAGGCCAGTGGCCAACATCAAAATAAATGGAGAGAAACTTGAAGCATTTCCTCTAAACTCAGGGACAAGACAAGGATGTCCACTTTCACCATATCTCTTCAATATAGTACTTGAAGTTCTTGCTAGAGCAATAAGACAACTAAAGGACATCAAGGGGATAAACATCGGAAACGAAGAAGTCAAATTATCCCTATTTGCAGATGATATGATAGTATACATAAGCGACACCAAAAATTCCACCAGAGAACACTTACAGCTGATAAACACCTTCAGCAAAGTGGCTGGATACAAAATTAATTCCAAAAAATCAGAAGCCCTTCTTTATACAACAAACAAATGGGCTGAGGAAGAAATAAGGGAAACAACCCCCTTCACAATAGCCGCAAACAACATAAAATACCTGGGGGTAACTCTAACCAAGCATGTAAAGGACCTGTACAACAAGAACTTCAAGCCCTTGAAGAAAGAAAAGGAAGAGGCCTTTTGAAGATGAAAAGATCTTCCATGCTCATGGATAGGTAGGATCAAACATAATAAAAATGGCCATCCTACCTAAAGCAATATATAGATTCAATGCAATTCCTATCAAAATACCAACACCATTTTTTATAGACTTGGAAAGAGCTAGCCTCAATTTCATATGGAACAACAAAAAGCCCAAAATAGCTAAATCAATCCTGTACAATAAAAAAACATCTGGAGGTATTACCATCCCAGATTTCAAGCGGTGTGGAGAAAGGGGTACCCTACTCCATTGCTGGTGGGAATGCAGGCTTGGGCAACCACTATGGAGGTCAATCTGGTGATATCTTAGAAAACTTGGAATAACTTTGCCTCAGGACCCAGCCATACCACTTCTGGGTATACACCCAAATGCCTCTTCATGGAATCATAAGGAAGTTTCCTCATCTATGTTTATAGCAGCCTTATTTGTAATAGCTAGAAACTGGAAACAACCCAGATGTCCCTCAACCGAAGAATGGGTTAAAAAACTGTGGTACATATACTCAATGGAATATTATTTAGCTATCAGGAACAATGAAATTATGCAATTTGCAGCCAAATGGAGGGAACTAGAAAAGCTCATCCTGAGTGAACTAACCCAGACTCAGAAGGACACATATGGCATCTATTCACTTATAGTAGGATTTTAGCTATATAGTAGAAGGTATCAATACTACAACTAACACACCAAAGGGAACTTAGACATAGACTTCTTATTTTTAATTTTAATTTTTATTTATTTTTTATATATTAGTTATATTTTTCTATTTTTTAGTCTTTTTTGTCTATTGTATGCTTATTGATTTGTTTGTTTAGTAGTTCTCTCTCCCAGGCAACGAGACACTTTTCACTGATGGTACTGTTTCGTAGATCCCCAATGAATGAAGAGGCTCTTGGCCCTCATACGACCTCTCAACTGAGATGAGGGACTGTTATATAAGGACACCCCACCCCAGAGAAATGGGATGGAAGGGTTAGGAGGTAAATAAAAAAAATGAAATGTGATATTTCGGCCTTTTACTACTAACTGTCATAAACTGTTTAGGATAATTAAGAAATGCAAACTAATAGTCATGCAAGCCAGTCATTCTGTTAGGTACTATGACAGCCTATTATAGTTACTTGCTAAGCTAATCAAAAATAAACCTGCTAAGAGACAAGCAACATCTGCTTACCCTAATATAAGAGATAGATAGGGCCTCTTCAAAAACCTCAAGAGATCTGCAGAATATGGCATTCAAAGATGTTTTCGTAACTTTAGATTTTTTTATATCAAGACATATCAACTCCTGACAGCACCCCCTATTCTCCTTCAAGTAGAAGATGAGCATCGAAAAATCTCCAGTGGGAGATGATTGAATTAGTCGCAAGCCTATCTCTTGGTAGGAAAAGTCCCTTGCTCCAACTGTAGACAGAATGCTGTCCAAAAAGACAAAACCTGGAAGCAGGTAAGTCGACAGCCTAGCTCTGCCAAGACAGGGTAGGTAAGTCCTTCATAACCCCTTCTCTTCAATCAATGTCTGTCAGAGAAGCGGGGCCAAACAACTGAAATTCAATGCTGTAATGTATGGAGAGAAAATGGGAACTGTCCAGGCAGCCACTGGTATGTCATTTCTTAGTTTGGGAAGCTGCAGACCCTGTACTTCTATAAAATCAGATATATTTATCCCTCTCAGGTCTCTGAGGTGATTGAAGAACAGATAGATAGAGTCTCATAATTAAATTTTGAGTTGTTTAGGAGTCAAGAGAGTGTTATAGATCTAAGAAGATACTTTTAAAATTGTGTTGCAATTAGTATGAATGTTGAGTCAGATATAGACCTTTAAACTCATGGAGATGGTTAGATAGTAGAATGTTAAAGTCAGGCACCAAATACATATGGACTGGTCATTGGGAATGTACGTTAAGCCATATAACCCTCATAACTGTGGCCTAATTACCTCTGTTGTACTGTATTGTATTTATTATTATAAGAGAAAGAGCCATTTTTTGGACTGAAAGGGGAAACTGTAGGGGGAAATAAGATATACCTTAAACTTAAAAGAAAAAAAAAAGGGAAGAGGATGGGGGGTTGAGGGTGGGAGTGTGGGACTGGAGGGGGAATAGGGAGGGGACTGCCATTGAGATGTAACTTGAAGAAATAAAAAGTAAAGGAAAAAAAAAAAAAGAAATGCTTCCAGTACTACCACTGAGGCATGTGTTTTCAAACCCTTTCATTTCAGTTGTCTTTCCTTCTGTCATATAGTTCAATAGTTTATGCTACAGCTCATTTGAAAAACTCCCTCTAAAGTACACTCACATTTAGAAATGCCTTCAATGACACTGCCTTTTTAAACTCTAAACAGAAGGAAAAACAGAACTTGTATGAATATTGTAGTTGTTCTGAAGTTGAATGGCTCCCACTGAGCGGTGACTCTTGGAAGATTGCCTGTTTATGGCAGCCATAGGATGCCCATAATGGAATTCATTTGACCTTGTACTGTGGTACCTGTTGTGTTGGTTCATTCAGAAATAAGTTTATGCCTGACATCATTGAATACGATTGCTGTTTTTTAAAAATACTTTAAAACGTTTAATCAAAATTAAAACTCTGTTTTAAAATAATAGAATTCAACAAAAGAAAGAAAATCCAACATGGTTGTCAGCAAGGCCCATAGAAAGAAAGAAGGTTATGTGTGGTCAGACACAGGATGGACTACATGGAGTAACAGCCATGCAGTGAGACTAGACCATGTATGATTACCCCAGGAATCCAACCTGTGTAAGGAAAGCCCCAGTGATGCCTGGATCCCTGATCTTTTTCTTCATAGGTTTATAATCTTCTAAAAATAATTCTTTGCAGCTCCAGGTTCAGAAAGCCTAATTTGCATGAATACATAATGGCTCTGCTCTGCGTATGAATGCCAGGCCTTTTTATCTGAGCCTCTCAGAGAGAAGCATAGACATAAGCAAACCTTGTAGCTCTCAAAAGACAGACAGGCGGGGCATTCATCATTACTCTTCCTTAGCTGCAGAGGGATGTGGAGGAGGACAAGGCACAAGACTTGTATTCTTTTGATTCTTTGGAAGACACATCAAGAAATTCTAGAAGAGCTGGGTATTCGGGAAGGCAGCAGGAGCTGGCATGGGCTGACCCATGTACAGTGGGTCTCTAATGCCTCTGGGTTTTGAGAAATCTTTCCATGGTGACACCTGCTTCACAGGCTGTAGCAGAATACAGAAGTGGAACAAGAAGATGATAAGTTTCCCAGCTCACATACTCTGAGCCCAGAAGAAAGCTATGATGTTGCTGTACATCTTTCTGAGGTTTGACATGTTCAAATTCCAAAGAGAATGTGGCCTTCCTTATAAATATCAATATAAAATGGGGACTTCAACCCAAGCAAACTCTCACAATAGGAGGTATGGATTCCTACTCAAGTTTTCATAAAGCACCCTGTCTACCATACATCTTTACAGTAACTCTGTTTTATACTACCAAGAATTTTTGTATTGAAGCAACAAATTAGTTTAATATATTCTCCAAAGATACTCTCCATTGCTATAGAGTTTACATGCCAAGGACTGCTGATTTAAAAAGAGGGAAATTTTTAGCATAGTGTTGGATTTCAGTGTGAGCATGAGCATGTGAATGTGTGTGTGAGACGGTATGTAAGTGTGTATGTGTGTGAGAGGGTGTGCAAGTGTGTGTGTGTGAATGATGTACATGTAAAGACATGTGAATATTTGAATGTATAAGGAGTATGCTAGTGTCTGCAAAAGTATATGTGTGTGTGTTTGTGAATATGCCTGTGTTAGAATGTGAATGAGTGTGTAAGAGTTTGTGATGAATGTCTGAGTCTGAATACTGCCATTTGAAGACCACTTTCAAAGTTATTAGAGTACATGATTATGTTGTACAATCATGTTGACACCTATCAGATGAATAACCAGGTCTTGTCTCCTAAAACTTTGCAAATGAGTGACTTAGGCTTGACTTGAAATTCCCAGTAATTTCTTGTAAGACATTTTACAGGGATTCGAGAACAGCACTGTCTTAGTCACTGTTCTAATGCTGTGAAGAGACACCATGACCAAAGCACATCTTACAAAAAGAAAGAATTTAATTGTGGACTCACAGGTTCACAGGGTTAGTCCATTGTGGTCATGGTGGAAACATGGGACAGTAGTTGAGAGCCTCATCCTGATATATAGGAAGCGAGAACAACACTGGGGCTAGTGTGGGCTTTTGAAACCTCAGAATCTACCCTTGGTGAAACACTTCTTCCAACAAGGCCACACCATCTAATCTTTCTCATATAGTGCCATTGTCTGATGACTAAACCTTCAAATACGTGGCCTGTGGGAGCCATTCTTATTCAAGTCACCAAAACATCTTAATTCAAAATAAAATGAAAAAATTGTGAGTGATGAAAATATGGTTCTCTTGGTGGCAAAGAAACTAATAATGTCAAAGTTACAAGTGAAGAGTTTATGTAATATTTTACAATGAGAGAAATAACTTGTAGCATATTACTTATGCAATATAATTTAATATTCTGAAGTAAGGAATTAGTTATCCTAATTGTATTTAGGATGTGTATTTAGGATATAAAATATGTATTTAGTCATTTGTTTTTATACCTCCAGGTTTCTATGCTTGAGTCAGTTCAAATTGTTTCCTGGTATTACCTAATTGGGAAAATAGATTTGTTTATAATCTCATCAATAATCAGTTCATTGCCTATTCCCCAATTACATCTGAAGTATCCTAAAATCACTGCTTATAAATGAACTGAAAGCCACCTCAAAAGCTGTGAACTCACCAGAAAAATCAGGAGATAATAGGAACTGAGATGGATAGGGCCTGAGAGAAGAGGAGCTGAGGGGAGATGGGGGCACTGGGGGAGACCTGGCGCACCCCAGCTGCTATAATTAGGACGAAGCAATCACGTCAAAGGGCCCACCTTTGTGTGCTTGTTCAGTTGGGAGGACTGCATGCTAGGAAGGCACTTAGCCCACTCTAATGTGCATTCACTTGTGTTCCATTTGTTTAGCAAACATAACCCCAAACACTTAAGATCTGGAATGCTCCAGTGTTCTAAGTAGCAAACACAGTGAGTCAGAGGCAATCATTCTTCCTCAGCCTCCTAGGAGCTGGCAGCTAGGTCCTTGACATCCCAGGTCCATGGCTTGGGTTAGTAAAGCAGGCTGGTATAATCCAGCAACCACAGGTCCGATCTAGGAGATGTAAAAATGTACATACACCCTTTTAAATTTATCATTTGGTAAGCATTATCTTAGGCATTGAAGAGTGATGACTACTGTGTAGGCTCCAGAGAGCAACAGAGGTGTTGGTCAAGAAATGAATGACACAAAGTACAACAAAGTTCTAACAGGGATGAGAGCATTGAAGAACACTGTGTGTTTCTGCCAGAGCCAAATAGGATTTTGAAGCTTTTGTATCATACAATTTCTCTGTATGAATATTATATATATATATATATGTATATAATATACATACAGAGAAGCATGCAAACCACAAATTAACAGATATGTCTCTTCTGCTCTAAATGGGTGGTTTCTAATTCTGTGCATGTTTTGGATAGGTGTATGGAATTGGCTAGAGTGGAATTGTTCAATAACACTAGATATTGGCTAATGTTTTCCAAAATTACCTTTTGAAGTCAGGTAGAGAGGTATTGTGCTATATACCTATAATTCTAGAATTTAGGAGGCTAAGGCAGGAGCATTGCTATGAATTCAAGGCCAGCCAGCCCATGGTACTTAGGAAGGTCCATGTATGCCAGAGATATGTAACATGGCACTAACTCAAAGAGACATGTGCAAATATATGCAAGTATATATATACATATATGTATATATATATATATCCAGTCACAGTAGATCTAAATAAATGAAAAACTAGAAATAAACATAAAGATTTTAAAGATATGAAGTGATATTCTTCATAGATCTATGCTAATAAAATCAAAAAATGAAAAAAGAAGGAAATGGAGTTGGAGAGGAAGAACAGACAGAAGGAAGGATGGAAGCAATGAAGAACATGTTGTCAGTAAATAAACAAAGTGACTGGCTGACTGTACTATTTTACTATTTTGTTTTTACATCTGGAATGCCAAAGATTCCTGGTTGCCTCCTGGGCCTGGGAATCTATAGTAACCTATTCCTGACCTTGGGGGATATAATGGACTCCAGAGCAATACACAGGAAGCATGAACAACATCTCAGCCATGCACCAAGAATGACATTTCAGCATTTCCCAGGCCTGGGGTGGAAGAGGGTTCACTGCTACACAAGGTTAAGCCTATGATTTCTTCTGTCTTTAATTGCTGAGGATAGGATGAAAGCTGTGTTTGTCTCTTGTTGATAAAATGAGGGCCTGGGTCTAAAAGCATTAGCCTGTGAACACACTTGGGACCCACTAACACAGGGGAGGGTCATGTCGTTAGAAGGGGCATGAGGAGACAAGACTCTGACACAGGAAGCCTACCAAAGTTTGGGCTTGTAGCTTCTATGTGACTCTTAGGGACTCAGGCAAAACTGCCACCATAGCTAGTTATAATCGTGGAATGGAAAGGGTTGTATTATCGTGTTTGTGAATAAGACAGCTGTGGAGAGCAGAGTGGCTGTTCTCTACATGACACTATTTAGTGAAAACTTAACAGGTGAACGCTGCTATCTAAAGCCATTAAAATAGCAATATAATGACCTAGAGAAATTGAGAGTAAATTAAAAAGTGATTCAAGGATAAATTTCCCCAGATGTTGGTGTTTTGTGAGCTGAGTAGAGAATGAGTATCTGTATATGTATGTGTGAGGGTGCATATGATGATACCAATATCTGAGGTTCATCATTAATGTCATGTGACTGAAACCTCAGTGCCTCTTTCTAGACTACAGTTTCTACCTCTGCAATTTGAGGAAAATGGCTTTTGGGTATACCATAGTACATGAATCTTCTCTCATTAACTTCCATAATTCCATGATCTATAATCAGCCTACCATAATATTCTCATCCTAGATTCTCAAACTGGGAAATTAAGATGATGAAAACATAGAAAAATATAAATGCTTGTAATGTTTCTTTATATTCCCCAAAATAATGCATAAAATATCTTCTCAGTCAATCTTGATGTTATATCATTTATTGTATAAAGCCCAAGGAAAATTATTTGTTTAGTGTCAGTTATTATTAGTCAATAAAACTATCAGAATAGTTAGACAATATTTCTGGTATGAGTTTCCCTAACACTGGGGCTATGTAGATACAACTGCCTTGAGGTTCTTAATCCATATAAACTGACATGATTAAAAGTAATAACATTTGAGAGTAATTATAGAGACTCTCATGAACATTAATTAGGCAACAAATGGTGCCTTGGAGATCAATTTCTATTTATCTTCTTTGTAGATAAGAGGCCTAGGATAAGTTTCTTATCAATAAAACAACCCAAAATAGTCCCTAAATAGTAGGAAAAGCAGCCCAACTAACAGGCTTGAAAGCCATTATGTGGCAATTTCAGCTACAGCAAGATAAGAAATTAAATGAAATCCTGAAATTAAAAAAAATTGATTAGAGAACATATCTACCCAGAAACGATCTGAGTGTTCACAAAGACCTCACATTCCATATTCCTCCCTCCTTTGATGTCCTGAAATGCTGTGATTATGACATCTTAGTACCATAGTGCTGCAAGATGAACTTGAAGTGCAGCTCTTTTTGTTCAGATGATAACAAGTGTTGGTGGGAGGTTTCAGTACGTTATTTTATTAGTAACACTGATACCAATTGATTTGGGGTCTCAGATCCTATCTCCTTTTGACTTGTCTAAAGATATTATCCAAGGTCTGTGTCTTTTTTAAATATGTATTTATTACTTCATGTTATATCTCTATCACAGTGCCCTCTTTCCACCCCTCCCAGTCCTGCCCTCCCACCCTCTACCCCCTATCCCTTCCATCAAACTCCTAAATGATTCTTCATCAAATCACAAGGAAGTTTCCTCATCTATGTTCATAGCATCCTTATTTGTAATAGCTAGAAACTGGAAACAACCCAAAGGTCCCTCAACCGAGGAATGGATTAAAAAAAACTGTGGTACATCTACACAATGGAATACTACTCAGCTATCAGAAACAACGAAATCATGCAATTTGCAGCCAAATGGATGGAACTAGAGAAGCTCATCCTGAGTGAGCTAACCCAGACTCAGAAGGATGCACATGGCATCTATTCACTTATAGTCAGATTTTAGCCATATTGTACAGGATAACTATACTACAAGCAATGCACCAAAGGGAACAGGAACATAGACTTTGTTTCCTGTCGATGAGACACTTTTCCCTAGTGGTGCTGCCTTGTAGGCCCCCTTGTAGTGTATGAGGAGGCTCTTGGCCCTCATGTGACTGCTGAAATGGGGCGGAGGACTGTTATGTAGGGACACTTCTCTCCAAGGTCTGTATCTTGTCAGCTCAGCCCTACGGGGTTTTGCTGAGTTTTGGGAACCAATTTTCATAGACTTATACTCTTGAACATCAGTTGTAAATGTAACTTTTATTCACCTGAAGTTATTGTTGTCATGGAGATTTACTGCAGAATAAGCTCACCCTTTCTAGCTCTTTCTGACCTCTCCCTGGCTGGTTTAACTCAGCTGTTCTGGCTCAAACTTCTCTCCAAGCTGACTGATTCAAAGTTACTTCTTTCAGTTTCTGACTGAAATTTTTTGCTTGGCCATAAACTCACTCCAGCAATCTTTGGTAATTTTCTGGCTCCTTCTCATCCCCTGGCTCATTCTGTCTTCACTTGTGTCTAGCTTGGTCTCTCTTCAACCCATCTCTGTAAAACTCTCCTGTTAAAACTGCTTCCTCTCTCTCCCTCTGCTCTCTTCTCTCAAGTCATCTCTCCTCTCTCTTCTCAAGAGACTTGGGCATTTACTACTCTGTCAAATCTTTCTCTGATTTGTCTTTGCCTCTCAATTAGACATCATTTTCAAACATCCTTCTACAAACTAATGTCACCTACATTGTCTGAGAGTAAAGGCGTGTACTAAGAATGCATCTGTATTCCAGCCAGATCATACTGTAATCCAGGGCATGTCTGCATTCCAACCAGATTACATAGACCTAGAAGGTCTTTGGATGTGATCCCTTGCCAGAGCAGTGATGTTGCTGGATTAAAATTCCTCTATAATCATTATTCCTCATTTCTTTTGCATAGAATCCAGCTGATTGATCAGGTATGGACTTGACAGAAAGTAGAAGTAAAAACAGATGGTAAAAATGTCTGGGTTGCTCATACATATTTACCTAAGAGTAAGTGTAAATAGATGTGCATATGGTTAGGAAGGTAATACAGATGTGCATATGGTTAGGAAGGTAATACAGATGAGCTCGATGGCCTACAGATCAGGGGACATCAGAGGAGAACTTGCAATCATGAGACACCCTAACTGTCAACTGGTCCTCTGGGTTTCCAGAAAACTCAGAATCTCAAGATTCTTTGGGTGTTTGCTTATCTTTTACATGTTAGTGAATCATTGAAACTGCAACTAAACACCGAGAAGACACAATATTGTCCTGTAGTTATCCTGTAGTAGATAACTATGTGTATCCCATAAGTTTCAATATGCAAAACTCGTAAGAAAAATAATGAACTCCAGGGAAGATCCCAAGTTAGCTGTCGATGTCTGAAGGAAATCACATGAAATTGCATTTTATAGCTAAAAATTGTCAGATACAAGTAATTCCTTACATCTCCAAGAGATGGTTTGCAATTCCCCAAATCTGAGACCTGTGATCTTCACTGTCAGAATCAAAGCGCAGGACAGATGAAATATAAGATTGCCACACAGTGCATTTTGCCTGAGACATTTGTTAAAGCCAAGGGCTTTCTTGCACATCTGCACCTTTGTAAGAGGGTGTTGCATATAAGAAAAGGAGCCAGAAACCGTAGAGGAAGGTTTTATATTGGAGGAGACTCAAGCACATGGCATGTTAGTTTTTTAGGGTTAACACAAGAAAATACTACAGATGAGGTAGCTTCTATGGTAGAAATTGGTTTTCCTATGTTTTAGAGTCTTCAAATCCAAGGTAAAGGTACTGAGAGACTTGGTATCTGAAGCTCCTTAGCCGGCAGATATCTCCTTCTCACCATGTCTGTGTGTGACTTCTTTTCTGTTTGACTCATTCTGGATTCTTGTTTGTGTCCTCACCTGTGAGTACACCTGCTGAGGGCAGAGATCAATGTCTGCCATCATCCTCAATTTCTCTCCCATTATTATTTTAGGCAATCTCCATTGGGTCTGAAGTTCATTTTTAGCTCAGTTTTAGCTAAGCTCTCATGACCAGGGCTCTCTAGGATCTTCCTGTCTCCAACCTTCCGGGCTGGAGTTGCAGATATGGATGCTAGAGATCTGAATTCATATCTGCTTACTTATTTGGTGGCTACTTTGTCCTTTGAGCTATCTCTCAAGTCTCAAATTTCTCCTAATATGGTATTGTTAGATCTGATTAAGGTCCCATTCATAAGACTTTATTTGAATTCAACGACCCTTTAAAGGTCCTCTCTCCAGAGCCAATACATTATGGAATACTTGGAATTAGGACTTTAACACAGAATCTTGACTCAGAGCTGGTGAACTTTAACCGGAATATCTCTGGAGAGAAAAATCCTTAGTTGTAGCATTTGCCCAGGTACCATAGTGGAATGACTGTCACCTGGTTGTTATTACATTACTGACACAGCATCACCAAGAAGGGACCTGGGAACAGAACTAAGACAGCACAGCAGCACAATTCCCCTGCCAGAAACAAGGACCAAAGAGCTTAGTGAAATTAGTAAAATAATTAGGAAAAGAGTGCACTTTTAATTTCTAGTTTTCTAACTAATACTGTCTATTGTCTTCTAAGTATGTAGACTGCAATTTTTAAAAATAATAGCAGTGTTTAACAACCAGGTAGAAAATTACCTGAAAATTTGACAATGGACTCAAAAAGGCTAGTGCCAACCAGCATCTGGGTTCCACTGAGTGAGACTGCCCTTATGCCTAGGAAAATAGCAGAGTTAACACAGAAAGGACAAGAAGGACATCTGACTGGCATGGAATGGAAGGAAAGAAGTGGGAATAATCTATAGCATTCAATGAGGAAGACATGGAGTCTTTGGAAAGAGAGCTGCTTTTCATAAGGCTTCTGAATTTGTGGAGCACAAGGGGGAAGAGAAAGCCTGGGTGCAGAAAGTTTGAGTTCCACACTTATCTATCCCCAAACAAGCTAGATGATCTGGGTCAGAGCACAGCCACCATGAACCCCATGAACCCCAAGTTTCTTCCTTTCTAGAATACATTCTCCTGGTAGGAATGTTGTATCCCAGACAACTTTGAACTATGATATCACCCTCAATGCACAACCACTGAGTATGTGTTTCTACATCTCTAAGCTAATTTCAAAGAGAATTCTTAACTGTGTTTATGTCTGCCATCATGTATGGTACAGATCATGAAACTTCTTTCTCTCATAATCTTCTTCCTCTGATGACCATTAGAGGCAATTCCACATTCTCCAGGGCAGCCTCCAACCCCTAGGGAACTCTTGTCTCTATCAATGGCCATGGCATAGTGTTGTTTCATCTTGGCCAGGCCATCATAAAACAAAAACAGAGGTTTTATTGCTTTGTATGCTCTTTGGAAATGAGGAAAGCCTTCACAGGTTCCTCCACTATTTGAAATGTCACCCACGCAGGCCTTCATATCTTTACAAACATCTGCAAATGGTCCCAGCCAATGTATCATTATGTAGCTAACAAGATAATCATTGAATGTTACCTGTTCATTTTGTTCTGTTTTTTCGTGTTTTTTTTTTTTTTTGTTTGTTTTTTGTTTTGTTTCTCCTGTTGTGCTTCCTGGTCTGGCAGCATCAGCATCAGCTAGACATGTGCTGGGAAAGCAGACCACACATCACACCTCCTGACTGGGACTCTGCCCAGGGGCTGCCAATGTGTGTTTTACGTATTCCTCCAGGTAGTTCTGATGTGGACAGACCAGTGGAAGATGATAATAGGGACCTAGGGTTGGGGAGAGCTAGATATTTGACTACTAAACACACATCACTTTGGTAAACAGTGGCTTTTAGAAGGGGGAGTGGCAATCATAAAGATCAATTCTGTTATGTTCGGTATGTTAGGGAAAAGCTTAGCTGGGGGAGGTGAAAGCCAGATAAAAATGGGGTCTGAGGATTTAGCTCAGGGTTAGAGCACTACCCAGCAAGGCCCAAACCCTGAGTCCTATCCCTAACACTGCTACACAGAGGCATTTTCTGTGGGAGTAAAAGGTTCAGCCACCCTAATACTTTATATATATCTAAGGAAACTAAGTGTTTTGTCAGTAACTTTCATAAATTCTTGGAGATTCCTTGGAAACCTGGAGAAGTTCCTGATAATTCCTAGAAATGGCTTTTACTTGTCATTTCCAGGCTTTCATATTACTTACTGGCTATGGTTGCCTGTGCCACTCTTCCCATAGGTCCTCACTCTTCCTTTCTTTTGGCACTAGGCTGCATAGAGAGCTGACCATAGAGGGCCCAGATGTGCTGTTACCACAACTTAGGGCTGGGGATTACTTCTCAGTGTCCAGCTGAAAGCAATATGATACATCCTCGCATTACCAGGTGAAGCTTTTCCTTGGTCCCAGTCTTCTCAAGGGAAAGCATTCAGCTGAGAGAGAGAGGCTAGTCAAGCAGAAGTTTACTTAACAAAGCAAAGTACACTTCAAAGAGATTGGAGAGGGCTGTCTTTCAATATAATCTACTTGATCACCCCACATGACTCCATTCTCAGTACTGAAAGCTCAAGATTATGTCCCCATGCTACACAGTGTTCTGTGTTGTACAGCTAAAGATTTATGAATAGTTATGGAGTGGGTGGCATACTCATGAGCTAAGGTGACCCTTTTTCTCTATGATGGCCCATAATTTTAGAGTAGTCTCATAATCTAATTGAAAAGTCCACAAGGGCCAGGGTCAAATCCACCATGAAAATTACATTATAATGAAGCCAGGGCTTTTTGAGGAGAGAGATCCTTTCTTAGTTCACAAATATGGTAACTAGGAAAGTTCCCTTAAGTCTTAGTTTCTGATAAAATGATAGATATCCATGATTAAGTATGTTGAACCACAATGGGGGTGTTCTATGCCTCAGAAGACAGTTACCAAGATCCAGCTACATGCTGCTGGCTCTCTCCTTCCTAATTCCTTGCCCATTGATGTCCAATGTAGGAAAGACCAACTTCTTCAACACCACAGAACATTTGAAAAACAGGACTGATTCTGTCTTAGCAGGGATGCTGATGCTAAAATTCCACAGGCCATTGAACTCATGTAGCACCACATAAACTCACTGCAAGAGGACAGGAGACACCTGAGGAAACCACATAAACTCACTGCAAGAGGACAGGAGACACCTGAGGAAATGCTCAGCATCCTTAATCATCAGAGAAATGAAACTCAAGATGACTCTGAGAGTCCATCTCATGCCTGTCAGAATGACTAAGATCAAAAACTCAAAAGACACCACATGCTGGTGAGGTTGTGGAAAAGGGGAACACTCCCCCATTGCTGGTGGGAGTGCAAACTTGTACAACCACTATGGAAATCAGTCTGGCAATATCTTAGAAAACTTGGAATAGCTCTACCTCAAGACCCAGCCATACCACTTCTGGGTATACATCCAAACGATTCCTCATCAAACCACAAGGATATCTCCTCATCTATGTTCATAGCAGCCTTATTTGTAATAGCTAGAAACTGGAAACAACCCAGATGTCATTCAACCAAAGAATGGATAAAAAACTGTGGTACATTTACACAATGGAATACTACTCAGCTATCAGAAACAAGGAAATCATGCAATTTGCAACAAAATGGATGGAACTAGAAAAGCTCATCCTGAGTGAGCTAACTCAGACCCAGAAAGATACACATGGCATATATTCACTTATAACTGGATTTTAGGCATATAATACAGGATAACAATCCAACAATCAAAAAACCAAAAGAACAAGAACATGGACTTGGTTACCTGTTAGTAGGACACTCTACCCTAGTGGAACTGCCATATATGCCTCCTATGCAAGAGGAAGCTCTTAACCCTCATGTGACTGATGAACTGAGGGAGGCTGATACATAGAGGCACCCCACACCAGAGGAGTAGGATAGGTGGGAGAAGAGGTAGAGATTGGGAGGGTTGGACCTAGAGTGGGTGGAGGAAGGGGTTGTGATGTAGATGTAACTTGAATTAATAAATAAAGGTTTTTAAAAAGAAAAAAAAGAAAGAAAAAGAAAAACAGGGCTGGCTTGGGTGCTGGCCATTTCTATTCTATAAGGAGGACATTTGCCCAAGGAGAAGACTGACTTGGAGAAGTCTTTCCCCAATTGCTTTGGAAACCAACATTCCCATTCCTATGCCCATCACCCAGCTTTCTCCATGAATATATTTCTGCTCTCATAAAGCTACAGGGTAATGTAGAGGAACAAGGAGTGAAAGGACTGGTTAGTTTCCTTTTAGGAAGCAGACCCTGACCCCTGACAAACTGCTAACCAACTCTGGGCATCAGTCAGTTAGAAGTGGTCTTAGCTTGGTCCAAGTCATATCTGTGTAACTGCTTCAGAATAACTGTTCTGGGAGTCAATTCCAAATGGAAAGTACTTCAGGTTTCATTTACAAATACATGACTCATGGGAGCCTTTTCCTAGGTCTTTGCTGATGAGCCTTCTTTGCTTTTTCAAAAGTATGGCCAATGGGAGTCTTTCCCCCAGGTAAGTCTAACCCATTTCTCAACCAGTTCACTGACACCTTGAAACCCTATTTAGCACTCTGGATACTCTGTATATTAAAGGTAATCCTCAGAGAGATCTGGGTCCATAAACCATTGAATAAGTCACACAGAACACAGCAGACTGCCTTTCATCTTAGGAATGAGCACCAAGGGTCATACTACTATTTCATCCCAACTTGAAAGGAAAATTAACATGGGTCTGAGGAGAAGTCAGAAATTCTGTCCTTGCATTTAGGTACTATGGAATGCTGTACCCCAGAAACCAGCCCAGAGTGGAAATATCTGCTCAGTGACAAATGAGGAAGGGCCACTGAATTTGAGGATGCATGAAATATGGTTTCAGGAAAGACAAATCACATTCCTCAGCTCTAGTGTACTTGGAAAGTCCTTTATTGTTCTGAGAGACAGATATCTCATGCCATCAAATTAAGCTTTCAATGCTGAGGATGGAGTCACATGCAGGGCTCAAGTAGATTGTGTTGCTGGTCAATACCTCTTCTGTTATTATATTACTGGGAAATAATTATCCACTGTGTGAGCCTTTGCAAGATATAAAAAGACCAGAGATAGAGGAAAGAAAGAAACACTGTGTTGTTCAACTTGTGTTTTCAGCTTTGCCATCACATATGCTGAAACCAACAGTGCTGGCTACTGACTACTTTTATTTATTCTTCTAAAATAAAATTTCTCCTATGGTTTTAAGGGATGTGATTAAGCTAGGTTGGGAATGTAGTTCTGGAATTGTAAGCACAGGAAAATGGTGGAGGCATCCTAGCATTTAACTCTATATCCTCGTGTAGCTTTGGCTTTGGTTTAAATTTATATTTGTGATGTCTACATAATGGCAATGATGTTAACAATTTTTGAAGGAGGGTAAGTTGTCTTGGTGCAAAGTTTTTAACACATTATAGCTTGCTTCACACTTTCCCCGCTTCTCCCTGGCATCCACTAAACTTAATTAAGTCCAAGCCTGAAGAAGCTCAGTACTTTGTGGAACACAAGGGGACTGTTTGCTGTTTTTGTTGCATAACTGAGGAAATTCCACAGCTTTCTAGAGAAGACATGGATACCCTAAGGCTAAGAGGAGGATCTGGGGTTCACATGTGCCACATAGGGCTTCCTTAATTCAGCAAATGTGCTTTTCTGGCTTTTGCAGGCCCAAATATCAGTTCCCAGTGAGCAAGAAAACTTCGGTTGAATTTTTTCTACTTAGTCTTTAGTAGATATTCAAATAAGTGTTGACAAATTAATCACAAAATCAAGACCCTCTTTCTGTCTCAAAGACATGAAGTGACAAAAAATTCTTGAATTTTCTGATCCCTAAAAATTGTTCTAGAACTGTGTTTCCAGGCACATTTAACATGGGAGTGTAAACCTCAGTTGTGGTGATCTACAGTAGATTTCTTCACTCAGGATCATGGATATTACATTAAAGTACAAGGGTATGAGAAGTTTTGTTTGAGTCATGGTTCATCACGTTTCAAGATGTGTAGCAGCACCTCAAGGTGTCACGGGGTCCTCTTCCACCAGGTGGTGACAACAAAATTGTGCCCAGATTATATCACATATGCCCTGGGACAAAACTGCTTCTCTTTGTGCAACTCCCCAAAACCCATATTGAGGGTCTGGGTCCAAGTCAGCGGCTTTTTAAGTCTCAGCTCAGCTCTCCTACTGTGACATATCAGGAAGATGGGATTAGGGGACAGGCCCTGATCCAGGTCCTTACCTGCTCCGGGACAATCAGCTTCCTCACGAATTTCTGCAAGAAGAGAAAAAAAAGTACATGACCTAAGCTTGCTCTCCCTTATGTTAAAGATATTTTCCCCTTCGTCTGAAGTTGTGGTAGAGTAGGTGTGAGGAGAATGTGTTAATCCTGAGATTCATCAGAGAAAAACCAATTCCACCATTAAGGGCCAAACTTAAAACAAGCTTTAACAGACCCAAAGAAGCTAAGTAACAAGGAGAGCTCAAGGGAAGATGCTTGACTCCCACTAAGAAGAAGAAATAACTGGGTGGGAGAGAGAAACAGGAGGGGGTCAGGTGTGGAAGCAGGGTGGGAGGTTGTGCGAGGGCAGGAAGAGAGAAAGGAAATTGGTAGGGGGTGCATCTCTGGGACAAGCTGGAGACCTGGGACAGGGGAGACTCCTGAGAGGATATGGGGTGACCCTAGCTGAGACTCCAACAACAAGGGATACGGAGACTGAAGTGGCCACCTCCTGTAACCAGCCAGGACTTCCAGTATAAGATGGAGGGCACCAACCCACCCACAAAACCTTCAGCCCAGAATTTCTCCTGCTTGCAAGATGTTCAGGGATAAAACACAGATTGAGGGAATGGCCAATCAATGACTGACCCAAGTTGAGACCCATTCCATGGGAGAGAGTCAACCCTTGACACTCTTAATGATACTCTGCTATCCTTGTGTACAGGAACCTAGCTAACTGTCATCTGAGAGACTTCATCCAGAAGATAATGGAAAGAGATGCTGAGACCCACAGCCGAATATTAGGTGGGACTCAGGGAGTCTTGTGGAAGAGTTAGGAGAAGGATTGAAGAAGATGGAGGGTCAAGGGACACCTACAGAGCTAAGCTGGGCCCATGAGTGCTCACAGAGACTGAACCAACAACCAGAAAACATGCATAGATTGGACTTAGGCTTGCTACATATATGAAGCTGATGGGCTTGTTGGTCTTCAAATGGGTCCCCTAACAACTGGAGCAGGGACTGTCTCTGACTTGGACTCTATTGCCTCCCTTTGGGTCCCTTTTCCCTAGCAGACCTGCCTTGCCTGGCCTCAGTGGAAGAAGAGATACTTCCTCTTGATGTGACTCAATGTGCCAGGGTGGGTGGGTATGAGAGAGGGAGGATGAAGAAAGTGGTCTTGGAGGAGAGGAGAGAGTGGGGCTGCACTTGGGATGTAAAATGAACAAATAAATAAATTAATGAAAAAATAAAACAAGCTTTATTAAATATTAAATACTGACTAAGAGATGGACTTCAGTCAGGACCATTCCCTGGAATTTCCCAGCTGAGAATGGCCCTAAGTCACGTGTTGCAGGGGTTTTCCCAAGACGGTTTGTCATTTTCCAAGAACTACAATTTCCAGCATTCCAGAAAGTTACCTGGTTTGGGGGGAGGTGGGACTTACAGGTTAAGTTTGGGTACTACAAATGCCTATGATTCCATTGTGGCTGTGGTCTGTGTGCTTTCTAGCTGTAGTTGTCTCTTACCTGTGGACTCTTCTCTTCTTGATATCCAATAAGTACCTGTGGGAAGTGACCCCAGGCTGGAGCCATCTGTGGACAGGCTTGCACCTATCAGCCAAACCTGAGAATCTTGAGCTTTGCAGAGAGAGGCACAGATTTTAAATAACCCAGTTGTTCACTTATTTTTCCAGGGTTTTTATTCGTCTATCAGGAATTTAAGTCAGAAGTAAAAACTAAAAACAAAGAACCATCACAAAAAGCTATAAACCCAATCTGAACAGAATTTAGAAGAAAAACAGTAAAAAAATAAAAATTAAAAAAAGAATCATTTTAACTTTTATTGGTGCTTTATCTTTAGTTAACTTGTAGTTCGTGGGAGGTTTGGATTGATAAAAGCAATGGAGGATATGTTTTCCTTAAATAACCCCACCAATCCCTGCTGGAACTGAGGTTAGAAATAGATTATTAATTAAACTAAAATTATTTTTCCCTAATGCATAAACTTGGTGATTGTTTTCCTCCACCACTAATACTGTTGAGCAGTGACAATGGCCACCATTAAAATCAAATTGTAGAAAACTTCCTAAATTAGTGAGCTATCCTATCTGTCTTAAGTAACCCACAGAGTGCATAGCAGAGCCTGTCTTGCCCCACCTTCCACATTCCAAAGACAAGAAAGGTAAAACAAAGACAGTAAAAGCTAATGTCCCTGTGGGCTGTGAAAATTAACAGCAGGAAGTGTGTTTTTCCCCCAGAGCCATTTTCAGTCATTAGTTGAATTGCTACATAAATGCTAAGTACCCCTTATTGGTTTATAAAGTTAATCCCAGCTCAGGAAGAGGCTGGCTTATTCACTGATCATGTGGATCTGAAGTGGAGCAGACAGGGAATTTTGGGCCACTGTTGCATATCCAAAGCAGTATTCATTTCAAATGACACAGCATCATCCACAGAGTAGCATAGCTTAAAAACAAAGTGAGAAAATGCATAGCACCTGTCAGGATGTGTGGGAAACACACAAGTTTGGACATGACCATTGGTCATTGGAAGAATAAATTGGCAGAAGATTTAACAAGAGATGGCAGGGAGGTACACTGGAGGCAAGAATAAGAAGTGACACAGCTCCCTATAATGCATTCACTGAAATTCACAGTGATGTAAGGATGAGGTTGTAACTGGGGTTACAGGGTTCAACAACAGGAAAATAACTGAGTTGTTGGTTCTTGGGAGAAGATATTACATCATTTAATTTGACTGTAAGATGTTATAACCATTCCATACTCTGTGAAAACCTGTTCAGTTGAATTAAAAAGTTTGGTATGCTTCCTTGAGTCATTGTATCTACTTGGGTTGTTATTAAATGTCTTTTGGTCACCAGATTTTTGTCTGGAGTTTTTACTCTGATGAATGTCGTCTTTAGTGTTTAAAAGACTGGGTGGTAGTTGGTATATGGACATTAGTGATGCTGTTTCTTTTACTGTAAATATTTACTAAGTAGATGCTTTTTGAGAACCTAGAACCTTAAGAAGAAAGAGGCTAGACCCCAGGAATTTACAGGTGAGGGAAGCAGGGAAAATTAAATAGTAATCACTCATCTACAGTAAAAGATAACCATCAATCAAGGGTTCCAAAGTGAGTCTGGAATCCATGACTTAGAAATAGGGCTCGGACCTTTCCCAGTTGTGGGATGGATGGGTAAGAGAGTTTGGGAAATGGAGAGGAAGTGAATCATGAAGTAACTACTAGCATCGCTAAGAAACAGCAAGGCAGAGGGATGGAAGAAGCCCTGTGTGTATGCAGTGGCTACAAGGTGGGCCACCACTAAGTGCCTTCTAGGAACCTGGAGTACAAGACAGGCAGCTCTTGCTCCGATGTCTCCCAGATTTCTAGCTTTTGGCCAATTACAACTTCAAACCATACATGGGTGACATTCTGAAAACTGAAGTCCAGTTCAGTCAAGTTGGCCTAGTACTGAATACCACAAAAAAAGAAAAAAAAAAAAACTCTGAAGATTAAGGATGTTGAGCATTTCTTCAAGTGTCTCTCCACCATTAGGGATTCCTCCTTTGTGAATTTTCTGTTTAGCTCTGTTCCCCATTTTTTGATTGGATTATTTGGTTTCTTGGCATTTAATTTCTTGAGTTCTTTGTAAATTATGGATATTAACCCTCTGTTGGAAGTGGGATTGGTAACGATCTTTTCCCAATCTGTAGGTTGCCATTTTGTTTTAATGACAGTGTCCTTTGCCTTACAGAAGCTTTTCAGTTTCATGAGGTCCCATTTATTGATTGTTGGTCTTAGAGCCTGAGCTCTGTTCAGGAAGTTGTCACCTGTGCCAATGAGTTCAAGGCTTTTCCCCACTTTCTCTTGTATAAGATTTAGTGTGTTGGGCTTTATGTTAAGGTCTTTAATCCACTTAGACTTAAGTTTTGTACAAGGTGATAAGTATGGGTCTAATTTCATTCTTTTACATGTGGACATCCAGTTAGACCAGCACCATTTGTTGAAGATGCTGTCCTTTTTCTTTTGTACAGTTTTGGCTTCTTTGTCAAAAATTAAGTGACCATAGGTGTGTGGGTTCATTTCTGGGTCTTCAATTCAATTCCATTGATCAACTGGTCTATTTCTATACCAGGACCACGCTGTTTTTACTACTATTGCTCTGTAGAATAACTCGAAATCTGGAATGGTGATACCTCCAGATTTTTTTTTTTTTTATAGGATTGATTTAGCTATTCTGGGTTTTGTGTTATTCCATATGAAGTTGAGAATTGTTTTTTCCAGGTCTGTAAAGACTTGTGTTGGTATTTTGGTGGGAGACTTTTAATGACTGTTTTCATTTCCTTAGCAGTTATAGGACTGTTTAATCTGTTAACCTGATCTTGATTTAACTTTGGTTGGTGGAATCTATCAAGACAATTGTCCATTTTGGTTAGGTTTTCAAATTTGGTGGAGCACAGATTTTTAGAGTAGGATCTAAAATTCTCTGGATTTCCTCAATGTCTGTTGTTATTTCTCCCTTTTGGTTTCTGATTTTGTTGATTTGGTTTTTTTCCCTCTGCCTTTTAGTTAATTTTTTAAAAAATCTTCATTCTTCATTACTTATGGCTAATTTGAGCTATTTCTCATGTTTTGCCCTTTTCATGCACTTGAAATTTCAGCTAAGATACCAAAAATAAAAGAATTGATGCTGTAGGTCCAGCTCAGGTTCAGGAGCTCACTGAAGGAAGGCAGCTTTGTGCTGTGGAAAGAGAATGGAAGTGGCATCTTGGTCAACACCAACCCTGAGCTCCTCAGATTAGATACTCACTTCTCTCATTCCTGTGGCCTTATGTCCCAGCTACCACTGACCACGTGTGTGGCATCACCCATCTCAAAGAGATGCCTGAAAACAAACAACGAGCCTGATCTCATCATTTAACTTAACTATCCATTCAACGGCGTTTATTGACCACCAGTGTGCCAAACCTTGGAGGTTGGACTGGATTGAAGAAGAAGCCTGAGTGTGGTGGTGGTAGAAAAAGAGACAAGGATCTCCCGAGAAATGAGCCCCAGAGCCAGCCACCTGGACTCCAGGCTCTGTGCCCACATTGGCTCCCTCCTGTGCAGCCAACCACACATGCACCCTGCCTTTGTGCAGTTATGTTCTGGAAGCTGGTGGTCCCAGTCAGGTGTCTGAAAATCCTCACTGTGTGCCAAATGGCCAGCCAACTCCCAAGCATGCTTGTTTGTGTTCAGGGTGGGGACTAGAGCTCTGGCCAGATTCTTTGAGCTTCTCTGGTGTCCTGTCCCAGAGAAATTCTTCAGTCTTATAAAACCAGCTTTAGCTTTCTGACCTGTGGCACTTTGGAGGTCAGGTGTGAGACGTGTGCTCACTGAGGATAGCTATTTACCAAAGTCTGCCTGTGTGATTGTTTGATTTCCCTCTCTCAGAATTACCGCTGGCTCTAAAAGAGTCAAGAACTCAAGCTTGTGTGAACTCCTCACACCTTTCCAAATTCAACAAAGCTGACATTTATAGCTTTGTTGAAGCAGAGACATGGCATTTGGCTTCAGATTGTTTGGACTGTGGAGTGTCAGTATAAATAGATTTGATTGACTTTTGAATCGTGCACATCTGGAAGCAATTTATGGCATTCCAGCTAGATTAAAGAGCATTTTAAAGGAATTTCACCAGCTTTCTCTCTCCCCCACCCCCCATCCCCGTTGGCCATGGTGAATAAAGTTTCAAAGAGGGTTTAGCTGCTGTTCCTCTTAGTGTGGATGATGGTGAAGTCAAACTCAGGGCAAATGCTTGGGGCGGGAGCAGCAGCAAAGAGATTTGTTTTGCTAAAAGAACTAAGCCCAAAAGTGACTTTTGCTCAGCTATTTTGTTCACACTGTTATGAGAGAGAAGGACTCAGTCCACAGGAAGCTGCTGTCCCTACGCAGAACCCTTGAACTCAGTCCTTTTCATAGAGGTCAAAGGATTGCCTCAGGGGATAACCCGAGCCATGCAGGTGCCCCACACTCAGCCCAACTGGAAAGGTAAAATCGGGCATACTGGCTTTCATTTATTGGGCACCATGGTGGTGTTCATTCGCAGAAATATCCACTGGGCAGTGGGGAGATGGAGACTCTGGGCTTCAGAGCAAGCACATGACAGTAGGCTGGAGGGTTCCCCCTGGTGTACATGCTCTGGTGAAGCAGCAAGATACTGCATGCCACAGTGCACATACATCACTCAGTGTTCACCGATCATTATAGTTAACTGACAGTTTGAGGATTTGTGTCCTGTGGCAATGGACGGGACTTAGTTTGAAGCTGTAGAAACAGTGAGTGACCAGGAGTGTGTAAATGGTAGACATATATGTGAGATCAAATCACAAGATGAAGACAAGGAACATTCCAGATGAGAATCCAGAATTTTTTCTTTTTCTTTTTATTGAGTCTTTGTGAATTTCATATCATGCACTCCAATCCCAATCATATCCCTGTCTCTTCATCTCTTCATACCCGCTATCCACCCTGTCCCCACCAAAAAAATATTATTGTAGAATCTATAATGTTTTACAATGTGTTCCACAGTATACCCTTTTGCCCACACTTTTTTACTTGCAACTATTCATTTTAATGAGTCATTCCTTGGTCTGATTGGAGGGCTCTGGCTTCTGCTACACCTCACTGGGAATCTGCTTAGATATCCTGTTGTTGCCCTGTGTCATGAAGATCCTGCAGCTTTGGATCTACAGGACCAGCCTCTTTTGCACTCCAGCAGTTCAAGATGGGATAGATGTTGCGGTGGGCCAATGCCAAGCCCTGTATCTGGGCCTGGGTAGTAGCTGAGCTGCTCAGCCCATCAGCTCTCCCAACCCACATCACCAGGGAGAGACCTCTAGCCCCAGCTGGTTCTTCCAACGCTTCATCTGTCAAAGAGCAGAGCCAGCCCTCCTAATATCATGCCTTTGTGGCCATCTCACCTGTGCCCACACCAGCGGGACCAGTTCTATTGTGCTGCCCGATTGAAGTGAAGGGCTACTCTCCCAAGAGCTGCAAGGGGTTGGGCCAGCTCTCCTGCTCTCATATCCTCAGGGCCAGCTCTCCTGCCTGCTATAGGTTGGGAAGGGCAGAGGGGTAGGGCATCACTCCCCTGACCATGCCACCACAAGGCAGACAAGTGGCAGGGACACCTCTCCCACTCTCATGACCTCGGGGCAAGCTCACCTGCCTGCCACAAATGGCAAGGAATTGCTTTTTTTTTTTTTTTTCTTTTTTAAGCCACCAGAGATGGCTTAAAATCTCAGAGAACATCCCAGAAAGGTAAGCATTTTCCTATTTAGAGATGGAGAACAATGAGGTTCCAGTTGGCTATAAATCTATCCAGATTCTCCCAAAGGTTACTTCTCAAGCCAATTGTAAACATGCATTACCTTGACACATGGGGTAATATAGGTAAAGTTATGTTCCATTATCTCTCCAAACCTCAGTTTCCTCACTTGATGATAAAGTCATTCAATAGATAATCATAGGAAGTCAAAGAATATATGTGTGAAAATGCAGTTGCATATAACATAGGAAACACTGTAATGAATTCAATGGAAACTTACAGTGTGGCAGTTACTGATAAAAACTTCTCTGGAAGGTGGAGGGAAGAGGAGAGATTTTTGTGGACAGAGATGTGCCATAAACAGAAAAGTTACAGATCCATGGTTGGCTCAACTACCTGGGCCTGCAGAGAGCTACACCCACTTGAGGTCATCACTGCAGTGCACGGTCACTGTGCTTCTCCTTGCTGATATCTGGACCACTGTGGCCTTTGCTCTTTCCTCTTCATCACTAAAGGAAAGTGATGAAGTCATGCCAAGAAGGTGGCAAATTGGCCTAAGAATCACATAAAATGCAATTTAGCACATTCGTCCTGCTGAAGAAAACCACCTTTGTTTCCTTATATTAGTTTCTCGGGGATTTGTTTCCTGGGCTGGCATTTCAGTGTGGAAACCTGTCCCCTTTTTCTTAACCTAATGAGGCAGTTTTAAGAACAATAGGGAAAAGCATGAAGAGTGGTCAATTCTTTAGTTGAGATTTATGAGCTGCTGCCTGGAGCCGAGATTCCAACCTCTGCATGTGATTGGGAGAGACAAGGAGGCAAAAGCCTGTGTTGCTTTTAGTAAAAGTAGAAAGAAACCTAATCTCTGAAATCATGGGGTGAAAAATGTGCTATTGGAGGTTTGACTTTCATACCAATTTGGGTTCAGGAGAACCCACAGACAGAAGTGGCTGCTTTTTCTAAGGGTTTGGAACTTAGGGGAAAGAGAACCCTGGAGCGTTTTTGTTGACATGATTTCTGGCAGCTTTACCCCTGCTCTATCTCACCTCCTTCCACTTGTCAGTACAGGCTTGACAAAAAGACATCAAAATAAAATTGTACTGATGTGCCCAGGATCAGTTTTCATGAGCTCTGTGTTTGATTAGAGGGATGCATAGGAAACAAAAAGGGGTACAGGAGGGGAGAAGTGGGGAGTGAGGAATGGGGGGTCCACTGGCAGCAGCAGGAAATGCTCAGAGCAGGTATCAAAAGTCAGTGGAAATAGGGCCTGTTTTTAAAAAGGCAGCAATGAAAACCTGGTCAGAGGCAGCTTAGAGTTATAGTTGAATGTCCCCCCAGCTTACTCCTTCTTTAAAAAAAGTTCTTTATTATGTTTGCTTACGTGATGTGTATAGGTATGCCACAGTGTACAGATGGAAGTCAGAGGACAAATAACAGGAGTTCGTTCTTTTGTTCTTTCTTCCCACTTTGTGAGTTCCAGGGATTTAACCCATCAGGCTTGGCAGTGAGCACCTCTACCAGCAAAGCCATTATGCCAGCCCTGTGCTCCTTCTTTTAATTCAACAAATATAAAAGTGCCTCCAGTGTGCTAAGACTTGTACAAAGCAATAGGGTCACAGAGATGATGGGATAGACACAACCTCACAAGTGACACACTGTGGGGTGTATGCACATTAAATGACTAAATATGTGGTGGATTATTTGGTTAAAGTTGTATATTGCTAAAAATTTGGTAAGGTCAAGAAACCTCTTGAAGATGAAAGCTGAGACCCAATGGGGAATAGACAGTTTGTGATTTGTCCCATCTTTCATGTGGTAGGTTTGGAGGTTGAATGTTGTGGGAGACCATAAAAGACCGGCTTATGTCTCCTGATATTTGAGACTCAGGGCAGCCCTAAGGCCATAAACATAAAGATGCTAAGACCTTTTAATATTTCAATGCTTAGTCCTTAGTTGGGCACACTCTCAACTACCTCATCTAAGTTAACTCGATCACCTAGCCCCATCCAGCCATGTGGTTAGGTATACCTTCCAGGCCTGTAGTCACAGTCACATCTGTCTCCTGTCATGTCTCCCGACAAAAGAATCTTCCTCTTTCTTCTTCCCAGAGTTCCCTTCTCCTATCCCAGGAAGTCCTGCCTACCACATCTCTTTCTACCCAGTTATAGGTTATAGGTTTTTTTTTTTATTGACATCCATACAACACACAAAATATTTCTCTACAGTTGAATGACAGACACCACAAAGAATTCTGTCTTCCTGAGGTTGGGCTCACTCATTACCTAGTCTGAAGATGCATTAAGTGTCGCAAAAATGTTATTGGAGAGGAATGGGGAAGCTGGGGACTATTCGCATGTGGGTTTATTTTGTACATGTGGTTATTTTGTGTGTGAATGTGCATGTACACTTACATGCTGAGGTCAGAGGATAAATTGTGGAAGTTTGGTCTCTCCTTCTACCATATAGATCCAGGGGATAGAACTTAGGTTGTCAAGGCTTGGTGCCAAGTTCCCTTACCTACTGAGCCATGTCAATGGCCCCTTCATGAGTTTTACAGGAAATTGGAATTGGCCCATGAGCAAACTTAATTATGTATCATTCTTAGCAGGAGAGAAGGCAGAATAGTTGTGTATATAGGGACAGAAAGTGAAGGATAAACACCTGTGTTGACAGAGGAGTTTGATTTGGAGAGAGAGTGGGCAGTTATTAGAGGAAATTAACTTCAGGGTAACATTTTCCTAGTAGTACATGTAGGAGAGTCTGACTAGATAATGGCGGTCATATGTACATTTTTATTTTCTGGTCGGGAAATATTGTAGAAAGCTCAGAAAAGACAGTTCTGTCCACAGATAAAGTGCCATAGAGTGGAGTTCTTTGGAGCAAATGCTTAGAGAATGTTCCTATGGTAATAGAACTGAGCCCGTGTTTTTCTCCTTGTCCTCTCGTCTCCTCTGTCTTTCCCTCCCATCCTTCCCCTTTACCTTCCTTACGTGAGCCCACCTGCATTTCCATTCTTTTAACAGACTTCCCACCGACTGGAAGCAGTAGAACCGTTTTGTGACTCACAGATGGGTGCATTGTTGCAGAATCTCTTTCATCACAAATGTTCAAATGAGCTGAATGACTACATTTTATGGCAAAATTTCTTGGAATCTTTTGATGATTCTCCTTTTATTTTATTTTTTTATTATTATAAGAAACAATCTCTGGCCTTTTTTTTCTGAACTATCACAGAAGTCCTGAGATAGGCAATCTGCCTGGCATAATGTCTACCCTAAAGTTCCTATATGCATAGTTGGCTTAAAGACAGTCCTCCTTGTGAGCTCACTGGGGATATGCATTCTATCTCCTTCTTTGTTCATCAATACTGCTCAAAACCATCTGCCAAAAGAAAGGCACTAGAGATGTGTCTGTTGAGTTTAGCAGATGATTAAAATTTGTCATGAATTTTGCTTTTCCCTTGAAATTAGGGAAGGGAAGATTGGTGAGCAATGGGCTTATCAGACACTCTATGTTGTCTCCAGTGTTTGTTGTGTAAACCTGACAATACATCTGTCCAGCATCATCTCCAAGACCTGGGGGATATTGCTTTCCATCTTCAGTTGCTCTCCTGCAAAATGAAGTGTCTACAGCCCTGACTTTCAGTGCTGGATTAACCCTCTCCACAGTATTGTTCAAGGTGGCTAGTAAGACTCTAAATATTTGAAGCCATCATCTCCATTTGGATCTGAGGGTTGTCAAAGAGGGTCTCAAGATCCACCTCTCAAATAAGCTCTCTGTCTTTATCTCCTAACTCTAATAACTTTTCTCAGTCCTTGAAGTGGAATGATGAGAGGGGCACATTGCGTAGGAGTGTGTTTGAGAACTCTAATGGTCATACCCTCTTCCTCCTATGATGATACACTCTCAATTCACAGCATGACACTTGCTTGCCTAGCTGTGGACTTCTTAAAATTCCTCCTTCTTTCCTCAACCTGAATTCCTCTTTCAGACTTGGAGCTCTGGAGGACAGTGTTTTTCCCCTCCTGCAATCTGAGGTCAATATAAAATGATTAACTACTAATAAAATAACTAAGTGGTTTGATTAGTGTTCACAGAAATAATGAGAGTGGATATAAAGACTACTGTGGGAACCCAAGAGCTCATGGGTAAAAGTACTTGGAGGAGTGGAGGTGTTGACACCACAAGCAAGAAACGGGAATGCAGAACATGGAAGAGGGGAGACATCTGAACTGACCAATCGATTAGAGCTTGGCATTTACTAGGCAGCTGCCCCTACACATACAGTCAGCTGATGAGCCTCCTCCCAGCAGTGGCAACCTCAGGAGTGGATGAGACATGTGCGACACACTGTTCGTTCCTCCCAGTTTTCCAGAAAAAAAAATCATGTTTAAATGTCTTGAGCTTTGGGATGTCCATTGAATTGATAATCCTGTTGCTGTCAATGAAGGTATTGGGAAGGTATACTAAGTCTCGAAACTGTCTGAAGCTAGGGTTCTGGTGGCATGAAAGTGGTGGTTCCCACTGGCTCTGTAGCCCTTTCCTCTCCACCTGCTTATCATTTGCTCTTTAACCAGCTGACCTGTGCCTTTCTTTATTGTTTGAAGCTGTCAATCACTGTCAAGACTAGAGAAATTACATCAACTCCAGGCCCTGGTAGAGAAATGCCACTCTTGAGAGCTCTCCTTTGTGCAACTTGATAGACACCAAAGAAAACGACACAACTGTGAGAATCTAATCCGCTGTGTGATTGATTAGTTGCCTATGTCCCCATTAGCTGGAATGATTTCTTCTATTCCTTTTAAGCTTGAACTTTGATTTCTTAGTAAAATTTACTGTCCTGAACACTTCACTTCATTGCAATTAAAAGCACAAGTGCACATGAACTTTACTGTGGAACCCTGTAACTCCAGCTTTCACATTTGTGCTTAATCTACATAGCAGACACATTTACTGCAAGCATTTATGTCTTCAGGATTATTGTAGCAAATAATGCATATTCTGAATCTTTTAACCCTGTTGTAAGGATATGTATTGGGTTGAAAGCCTATTCTGAGTGTGTCATTCTCACCTCAAACTGGCAGTCTAAGAAAGGGGTATACTTTGACAAATGACGACATGCTGCTCTGTTTGTGAAGCTGCAGTGAAAAGGGTTGTTTATGAATGTGTAGTTCACTCTTCATAGCATGTAACCAAGCCTTTCCCCTTCCCAGATTTACTGAGATGTAATTAACAAATGAGAATTACATAAATTAAGGTGTATACTGTAGTTTGCTAGTGTATGCATTATGACATTTATTATGCTCATTTACTGTAAGCATTTCTATCTTCAGACTTTGCCAAATGATCTTATTTTTGATTATTTTAACACTTTAATGGCAAATTGAGTTACAGGCACATCTATTACCTCACATAATTTCATCTGTGTGTGTGTGTGTGTGTGTGTGTGTGTGTGTGTGTTGATGTGAACACATAATTATACCTCTTTGAGTATTATCAAGTGTTATCCCAGAGTTTGTTTGTCTGGGTGACTCTAGCTTCCCATACTCTGGACCAGCATGTCTCCCTGTATTCTCACTGTAGCCTCTGACAATAGCTAGTCAACTCTTTGCTTTTCTAATTTTCACACTTCTTGTGCCAAAGCATCATGGCACAAGAAGCACTTCCTGTTCCTCACTGGGAATTTGTCCTTACCCAAAAAAAAAAAAAAAATGTTGAAACTCTAGGAGCAAAAACAAAACAAACAAAAAACACAAAACAACAACAGCAACAAAAAAAAACTTCTCGTGAGCCAGGTGCTGTATGACACACTGGTCTGACACTTTGACTTTGGCCACCAGAAGCCCTGAGGGAAGGGGCTCTTACGAGAGCTTAAACTTCAGTGCTGAGTTTAAAACTTATCACTTTGTTTTGTTATTTTTGAAATAGTCTTAACTCACCAAAACTGTGTTTTGACAAATACTCATTCTAAGATTATTGGAATCTATTTCTGTTTTTAGTGTTAAATTCACAAGCTGTACTTCTATGACATAATTATTTAGCAGTCACATAAAATGTGTATCTGGTCATTCTTAACTGGCCCATTTATACATGGGCCACATAAAATTTGCATTCTTACACTAGTGACTCATTTATTAATAGTAATAAATACACTGGGCTGCAAGCCAAATGCACTTCAGCGTCTTGTAACCTGAGAATGGTCAGCAGGGATGCTAAATGGAGTGTGTGTATGTTTTAAATAACATTTTTTAAACACTCTCTTTCAAAAGGGGTTGGAAGTGAGTCAATTTTTTTAACAAAGGAAAGAGGAAATTTTTGAGTGATGTATTAATAGATTCATAAAGAATGTCTTTCTCTAAAAGTTTATTCTCACTGTGGAGTTTAGGGGGAGAGAAAGGAAAGTGGGCGTTGGGATTGTTCCTTTCCATTTTTAAGGGACTATTTATAATAACACCATGAAGATCTCTATTGGATTTTACATCCAGAAGAACCTTATGTATTTTCATGGCTGCATTTGTGGAGAACAGCAGAGATTGTCTTAGGGGTCAAAAAGGCAAAAGAAACCTCAGGCTTTGCGTGGAAGGCTAGACAGAGGCAATAAATGGCAATGATTTTATGAATATTGGTGAAAATTAATAGCACCTTATTTTGTGGCTCATTGAGGAGATGTGTGTTTGACACTGTTCAGAGCTCCTTAGTGGCTTTAACAGAATCCACATGTGAAAAAAAGGACACAGGTCACAGCCCTCCATACTAGGGAATTGATGCCTTGCAGGCCTTTATTGTGTTTTTCTTTAAAATTAGGAGTTACAGTTTAATGAATTGCTTCAAAATAAATGAGAAAGGACTCAACAGAAGAAAAAAAACCAAATGGAATATTTTTAAATAACAAAACTCTTGATAGACTCTTTGTTCTTTGAACAAACTTTGGTTAATAGCCTCACATACACTATGTTGCCTTCAAAGATGACTGATAGTTGTGATGTTATATGTATGTGTAATTCTTACATAAATATCCTACTTCTTGATTCATAAACATGTGGGAAGTTGGCCTTAGGTCAGCTTTTGTAAATGTCTAGTAGCACATAATTGGCTCAGTTCTTTCTCTTCTGTGCCTAGTGTTCCTCCATGTATCCAGGCACCAACACTTTGGTTGTTAAATAATAAAAGGGTTACAGAGATCCAAGACAACTGTGAGTTCTTCCTTGTCAGACTTTGTTGTAGAAATCAAAGCATGGACTTGGGGTTCCACTTATCCAGGGTGCGGGGCTGTCACATGCTTAACTTATAATAAATGTTTGAAATCTATTAGAGATGTGCCTGAATAAATCTCTCTTGTTTTATGTAATGTACAGAAAATGATAAGTATATAACTCTTATATAAATAAACTTTGATTAAAATAAGCATATCTAAAAGCCTCTTCACAGAAGCAGTAGGACATGGAAGTTGCAAAGGGAAATGAGCTATATAAGGCCAGTCTTGCATCCTCTGGCCATGCCTTTCCCAAGTATCAGTCCCTTCCTTCCTGTACTACAGACAGAAGCCCTGTGGACATGAGGGTTGTAGTTTGAAGAGGGTCATCAATCCCATTACCACGGTCCTCCAAGGATTTCATATCTTGGGAAAAATAACTATAATCCATGGTTTCTCCAAGACAAAGTAAAGAAATATGAAAAATTTTGTCTGCTGGCCCAGGAGGTCTAAGAGAAGGCAGGCATGTCAGGTCTATGTCTAGGAGATGCTTAGTCCAAAAGGCCAGGTAGCAGAGACTGGGTACCTCCCTGATAAATGTCCCTGGCTGATGGAGCGGCCTCAACTTAACAGTGGGGAGGGTAATAAGCTGGGGCACTTTTATCGGTGTGTCTGTGAGCATTGTGGCTTCCCTATCTGTCCTTCAAATGGCTGAGTAGAAAAAACCTGTGAGCTATATACTGGAGTGACAGGCAGGCCATGGTCAGGAGGCACTTCCTGTACACTGGAGCGACAGGCAGGCCCTGGTCAGGAGGCACTTCCTGTATACTGGAGTGACAGGCAGGCCCGGATCAGGAGGCACTTCCTGTAAGACATCCAGTGAATATCCAAGAATCATGAGTTAGTGGGCAGGCTGTTGCCTTCCTTCCAACATGCAATGCCTCCCTCCTTCTTTGCCCCATCCCTACCTCCTCTCTCTTCTTTCTTCTCTCTTCCTCCATCTACCTCCTTTTTTCTCCTCTCTTTACCCTTCTCTCACTCCCTTTCCCCTCTCCTCTCCCTTCTGCCTAAATCCAGTGAAATGTGTGATTTCTGTATGATCCTCATGTGGGAGACCAATTTCCATTCATCTGTCAAAAGGACTTCAATGTTTCTACCTGTACAGCCTTGTACAAGTTAGCTCATCTCCCAGAACAATCAAACTCAACTGATTGGCTCTTTAGATTTGTATTTTCTAACATCTTATGAAACTTTTAAAAAAATATAAAGTGTGAACCTCTAGAATACAGAATTCCCTATCAAGAGCTGAAATCAATTGCTTAGCAAATCACAAGCTTACCAAGCCTAACAGCCCTGGCAAGGCTTTATGAGCCTGCAAACTCAATATTTTCATTAGTGCTAAGGTGAAATTTAATGCAATCTTCTTCTTTAAATATTTTATAGATGTGAACTATAGAGGACAGTTCTAAATACTGTTAAATTATGAATGTGACTTAATATTTTATTATACATTGGAAAATGACTTGATCAGGTTTAATATCAAGTATAAGTATGCATTCCTTTTTTTTCATTTTTGGTTTGTTTGCTTCTTTGTTTGTTTGCTTATGTTTTGAGACCTGTCATACTCAATGAACAGGCTAACATACTGGTTCTTTAAACCATGGAGTCTGATCAGCCACTCTGTCTACAGGGTGGACAAAAGCTGTTGCAAAGCCACCTGTTCTGCAGCCAGTTGGACAATACAGAGACAGCAGAATGAGGAGCAGTATGGAGAGATGGTGGCCAAATGTGTTGGCATCCTAACTTTCTTGGGAAGCTCCTAGGGTAGGAGACACACCTAGCATATTGCAAAACTTGCTTACATATATCTCTTGGGAAAAATGCAGAAAATAATCAAAACAATCTCCTAAAAGATTCCTTAAGTGAATACAAATGAAATGAATAAAGGTCCAACACAGAGCAACTTTAGAAAATATAGAAGATTCAACTGCTGAGCTTAGCAAGGACAAGGTAGACATGGAAGATCAGTGAGCAGTGTCCCTCCCTGTCTCTGCTTCAGTTTCTACCTCCAGGTTCCTGCTTGAGTTCCTGCCTGGACTTCCCTCAGGGATGGAGTGTGATCCCAAGATTTATAAGATGAAATGTACCCTTTCATCTACACATTAACTTGTCAGAGCAATAAAAAAGCAGCTAATGCATCAAGCTTTTATCATGACATGGAAAATGGGGTTTCTGTTAGGACTTCTGCTTGGTCAACATGTTAATTAGCCTTTGCTAGTATTTCCTCTGTGAGACAACCATTGCAAATACATATAACCCCTCCTTCCCCCAGGCCCTGCTCTCTCTCTCTCTCTCTCTCTCTCTCTCTCTCTCTCTCTCTCACACACACACACACACACACACACACACACACACACACACACACACA
>CAJQZJ010004687.1:8456354-8487274 GCA_907164525.1 Lophiomys imhausi | reverse complement strand
ACACACACACACACACACACACACACACACACACACACACACACACAGTATTTGAATGAGTCTATACATTGCAATTCTTGTTGATCATTTTAAACTGATGTTTTAACGGATGAGAAGTGCACTTGGATGCAGTGTCTGGTTCTGGAACACATATCTCTGAGCACTCCACAGGGAGAAGTGGCCTCATTAACTTATCCTGTGCCCAAAGACCCACAGGTTTTCTTCAGATTCACTCGTGTTACATTTTCAGACCACACATGCCACTACAAGCCCTAGTATCTCCTGTGGCAAATGACTGTTTTTCTCAATTCTCCATTTGCTGGGGCTTCTGGAGGCACTGTAGCCATGAGCTTTACAGATTACTTACTGAAAGGAGCCGAGAGTTATTGCTATCCATCGGTAATTAGGTAGTTCCAAGGAAAATAATAAAACTCCTCAGTGCCTGGGAGATCAGAATGGTGCACAGTGGCTCATACTAGTCAGATGAGGAGTTATGTAATTACACAGGAAGGGAAAGAAAGCCCTTCAGATTGTTTTGCCTAAGAGGCACTTTTGGAAGAGTTCCAGCCCATCAGGTACTTATGTAATTAGGTCAGGGCACAATCCATAAGGAAAGGCTGGGGGAATTCATTAAAAAAAATATTTATGTAGAAGACCCCAGTGGAAGAAGTGAAGGAGTTCTTAAAGGATCCATGCATATTCTACATGCACTGTCAGAAGCCACAACACACCAGTGCACAAAGCATGTGCACTCTGCCCAGCATCAGACGGCAGGACACTCACAAGTGAATGGGGACATTTAGCAGACTCCACATTCAGTGTTGGAAGTCACAGCCCGTCCCATTGAACAACGAATTTCATAGTAACTCAAGGCCACTCACATATGGGGTTGCAAGAGGCAGGGCACTATTTAGGGGTGATGACCACAATCTATTTAGTTCTTAGTAATTAGTGCCTCCTAGTCACTCAATGTGGTGGGTCTTGACTTTTCCCCTAATATTGCAGATGAGTGAACTAGGAAGAACTTGAACTCAGGTTCCCTGTATTCCAGCACTAGCTTTCCCCACTGCACCACACTGCTCACCGGCATTTACAGTTTGAATTACAGTTGATGTAACTTAGATCAACATGACAGGGTTGTTTGGTTTCATTTTATACTTTCACTTCTTATAAATATTATCCAAACAGTGCAAAACCTGATGGACATGGTGGCTTCATCATCTCAGCTCCCCACCAGATTTACTACATGGTTGTTGTGCATTGCTCTACCTTGAAGAATGCTGTGTACTCAATACAGAGCACCTCTGATGGACATGCTAGACTTCCCAGAGAGGCACTTCTGGGCATTGGAAGGACTGTCTTATGATGTCAGTGGATTTGTTTCATTATATAGATTTGTTTACTGTAGTTCTTAAGAACTGCTTATGATACTGCTGCCATTTCTGGGACAGTCCTCATGCATTTGTAAACTCTTGTGATAGCAGGACAACTAAGTTTCACTGACCAAATACACTACCACTCAGACTTCTTCATTCCTTATCTGATCAATCTGCTTCATCTAGCCATACTTTTATAGTTTTAAAGGATTAGGAAAACATGTTTCTGAAGAGAAAGAAGATAAGGCCATTTTAAAGTTTCCATTCACTAAAGATATAATTGTTCCCAGTACAGAAAATATGAGTCATCCCTTTCAAATGATTTGTGAAGTCAGTTAGTTGGGTCAGGCTAGTCTTGGATTGTGGAGCCCTTTAGTGGTGGCCATGGCAGAACTGAAGTCAAAGGGAATGGCAGAGAGTTAGCAGGTGCTGGAGAACAGACTAATGTTCCTTGGGGCCCAGTCCTTCTGTCAAATCTGAGCACATCCTGAATTTCATGGGACTTCATTTGAAATTCTCAAAACTTTGCCAAATTTGATTAAGGTTTCTAAGGAATTCAGTGCTGAATCCAACAGAGTGTGTATGTTGGGCTGGCTAGTTATCTAGGAAGGCACACTCCTTTAATGTTCCTTTTTTCTGCTGAGGTAATTTTCTTGAGAAATGCTAGAAGTCTGTCAACCAGGCTATGCAGTCCATGAAGGCCACACAAGTCCGTGCACGTGTTATATGGCACTCTTTAGATGCCATGTTGGAATGGCTGTGGAAGAATCAAGCGTAAGAAGCTCCTTTCAATTTCTCTCTTGCTGTTATTGTGGCCTGCATCAGGAAAGTGTGCATTCACACTGTTGGGTGCAACTGCTTCTGAGTGATCAACACAAGAATTGATTTTAGTTGTCTTGAAATGGCCCAAGTCTCACACAAGGATAAATCTCAAAGATGAGACCAACGGCTGATATGTTCCAATTAAACTTTACTTATTTGGATAGAGTTGCAACCAAATGACAGAGTGCTTGCCTAGTTCACACAAGGCCCTAATTTCATTTCTTATTGCCTCAAGCCAAACTAAAGCTTCTAAAAAAGATAATAATATTTTTTAAAGTTAAAATTATGTCCTGTGATACTAAAATGAGAGGATATGGTTTAGAGAAACATACTATTTCTTGTGGGGATTTCTGCTGACACAGTGGAACTCTAGTGTTGCTGAAAGGTCCCTGAGCCCTGGGCTAGACTGCCGGACTGCCCTGTTTGGTGGAACCTCTTCTTTCCTCTCATTAAGGGATCCTAGATCCCCTGAGATTTGTCATGAGGCCTAATCCTCTGCTGACTTTCCCATGCTAATGAGGTCTGTTGGTGCCTTGGCTTTCAGCCAATGACCTTCAGTCTATGCCTCTAGCCTCCCTGGAGCTTTCCCCACCCTCAGTGCCAATGAACTAATTAGGCATTCCATTTCCTTTTTTTCTGATTGGACAATACTCAGCAAATCAAATATGTCCATTTCCCAAACCCCTCCCCACTACTCAAAGGTATATGATACTGCTTCACAAAATAAACTTTCCTTTTTTTTCTCTCTGCTCACACGATATCTATCTGAGTCTGTTTATTTGGCGGGAATGCACTCTTCCTTCCATGGAGGATTTGCTGCCATTTTCCTGACTAGCCAGGTTCACATGGGCCCCAGGCTCTTGCCAGGCAGCCACCTAGACAGGTCTCCTACCACTGGCAGCCAGGGCCTGTCTCTGTCCTGTTGCTTCCACTGGCCACCTCGCTGTGCTCACTTCTCAATTTGTCTTCCTGGAAGAGGCCCTGTGTTTTCTCTTCAGCACCAGCTTCCGTCTGGTTGCCTCAGTCTAGTAGGGTAGGCCTGTTCAGGGTGCCCGCTCCCACAGGGTGCCCACTCCCACAGGGTTGCCACTCCCACAGGGTGCCACTGCCTCTTTCACACCTCCTGGGTACCTGGCCGGGTTCCAGGAGCAGATCTCCCGCCTACCTCACAGCCCACCTGGCCTACCCTTTTCTGACAGGTACGGATCTCCCCCAGTCTGTGTTCTCCCCTTTTCTGCCTGCCTTTCCTGCCTGTTATCCGACCAGATTGGGAATTCCTTGCCGGAACCAATAGCTTCTGTGTGAGTTGCTTTGTACTGCTGTGATCATATGCATGGCAAAGAGCTTGGAGGAGGAGACTTGTTCAGGCTCAGGATTAGCAGGGCTCAGTCCAGTGTCTTAGCATGTGAGAACATGGGCAGAACGTCTTGGCAGCATGAGCTTATGGAGGAGGACCCTGTCCACCTCATGATGGACAGGAATAGAGCAGTCAGGGACCGGGTCTGGGTACAACCTTCAAGGCCAGCACAGACTGACCTGCACCTGCCAGCAAGTTTCCACCTCCTAAAGGATCTACAATGGCCTGTAGAGCCCCACAAGCTAGTAACCAAGTAGTCAAGCATAAGCTGTGGAGACACATTCCAACCATAAAGTTGAGCAGCATCCCAGATACAGCACAGCAGCTCCATGACGTGCACCCCTGCACCAAAGCCACATTGTCACCTTTTCAGTGATGTCAAAGCTCCCTTTCTAACACTTGTAAATGGTGGGCTCATACATCTCAGGATGGCGTTTCAGACACCATTTGCTGGCATGCAGCTACAAATGACAAAGAGTTTAGACCCTCCATATCACATCTGTGTGTTCATTGTCTTCCCTCCATTTGCCAGTCTATTTACGTTGCAATTCTCAGTCAATATTTTATATTTACATATATAATTGCTCACACATGAATATCATATACTAGGAATCCATTTCTTTCTTGGGAACTTTGGTTGGGTCTCAGAGGCCCCTTCAATTCTGCATACAGTTTGTTTTAATTCTCCTCAATTTAAATTTCCTCTTACACTTTCCAGCTATTAAAATTGTGTTGGCATTTTTCATTTACTCTTCTCTCTTCTCTTATACCATCTGACCTTGGAGATTTATGGTTTTTTTGGCAAAGGTAGAGATAAAAGTGTCTACTTTGACATGCTGTGTTAAACAAAGTAGAGTAGGACTTTCTGTGTGGAGACACAGGAAAGGAAGGAGTTGGGTTCTGAGGAAGAATGATTGCTTATCCAGAAGAAAAGCAGGTGCTGAGATAAGGCAGAGTTTAAACTCTTGCCAAGGCTGTTAATAAGCAGATAAGTACAGAGGAGGAATGGGAAGATGTAATTGTCATTGTAAGCATTCAATTTGTAAATGTAGGAGAAAGGAGATGTTTCTGGCAATAAAATGAGGCTTGACCTGTTAGTTTTGAGAAAGGGGATACTTGTTACAACCTTCAAAGAACTGTCTAAAAGAAACTTTGAACTAAAAGCTAAGAGTTTAGTCTCTTTGGGTCCTAAGAGCATAACTGTAGGAGGTGGGAAAATTAGAGTATTTGTGATAAATAACAAACCTTTGACTCAGTAAATGTTTCATTGTCAATAGAACTTTGTTTTGTCCCTTAATAAACCTATTAAAATGTCACATCATACCCCATAAATATGTGAAGCTATTAGCTATCAGGGATGGTGCTGGGAACTGAGCCGGGGGCTTTGTGCTGTAACACTGAGTGCCATATCCAGTCAGCCCTCTAAAGAGATTAAAGAGAAACTTGAGGAGACAGCAGTATCAATTTGTCATTATATACACATGTCTACTGAAGTGTCATGGAAGCTTCTGTGATTATACAATGCCACATGTTCATTTCAGTTGACATTGTTAAAGATACTATTGTTAATTTATTGAGAACAGTGAGGAACCAGACAGCAGATGCCTTGAAAGAGTTTAGTTCATGGCTATTGTAAGGATTCCTGGGACATCAGTCACTTTTCTTCACTATGGATGGTGAATGTTTTGCTTAGAAGCACATAAATTACTAGTGTAAAGTGTGTGTGTGTGTGTGTGTGTGTGTGTGTGTGTGTGTGTGTGTGTGTACATAGAACAGCAGGTGAGTTAGACTTCCTAAGCTTTTGTTCATTTGATCTCATAGAGCATGCAGTCGTCATTCTATGGGGCCATTCTTATCCTAGACCTGTTGTCTTGGCAGAAGTAAATACTTGAGCCAATGCGTGTCTCTTTTACAAGATAAGAAACATTTCTGCAGTGGGAATGTGATGTGGAGATTTGCCCTCTTCCATACAACTAACACCAGGGACTTAAAGTGAAGAACCTATGGGGCTCAGCATACATGCAGAGCACCACCACGAACTTGATTATAGGATATTAGGGCAGAATTGCCGTGTAGGAAGAAAAACCGACTGCTTTAGGATCACAAATCTAGAACAAGATGGGAGTTCAGGGAGAATGAGAAAGTGAATGCTGTAGTCATAGGGATAAAAGGAAGAAGGGAAGCCTAAAGTAACAGTGAATGTGGAAAGGTGAAGAGTATGAGCTCACAGACAGGAAAGCTGTGGGGCACCTTCAGAGTGGGCAGGAACACCATACAGGTTACTGTCACAGACAGGAAAGCCGTGGGGCACTTTCAGAGGGGGCAGGAACACCATACAGGTCACTGGTTTGTATGTACATTCCTGCATTGGTGGAGATCCATTGAGAGCTAGTGGACAGGAAAAGTACTCATCGGTATACATGGTCAGAGTAAGTTAACTGCAGGCTAGAAGTAGGAAAGCGGACAGGACAATATTCACAGAGTAGGTCCAGACTAAAGAAAGAAAAATGGGGCTGGAAGAGAGTCTGCAATGAAAAAAAAACTTTGGCCAGTAACTGATTACTCACACATGGTCTGGTTCAATTGATGCTACCCTACTAAAAGCAATTTTAAGCTTTATCAACAAAAGATGGTAAAGTGATTATACTCAGTCTAATGATTCTTGTCCTGCTGCCGTTGGGCCCTAGTAGCAGTTGTGTCTTGTCTCATTCTCATTGGACCTAGTAGCAACTCTAAAATCATTACAAAGCCTTTATAGTGAAGAGAGTCAAACAGTTAAGGATAACATTGAGATAGAAATATCTGCTACTTTGATGGGTGGTGACAATTAGGTGAATTAATACTTTTAAGTTGTGTGGGAAGTCTGTGGGACCTGACAAGCCCAGTGGAATTTCTATTTCTATTCAATCACCTATATTTTATCTATTTTCACAAAAACTGGCTTTAAGAGATAGTGTCATTTCACACACACACATACCCACACATGCACACGCACACCACACACACAAATACATACACACACCACACACACAGACTTACTGACATAGCAAAAGAAACAAGGTGTAGAATGACTAGGGTGACATAGAAACAACAGTTTAAATTATGAGAAAATTCATAAAGGACATGGAGCTTGGGAATCTGACAGACAAGACAGGTTCAGCAGGAACAGAGAGCTCATCCATCCTCAAGGTTGCTGGATCCAACTAGACTCAACCTTCTCTAGAGTACTAGAGAAGTTGTAGTTTGGTGCTTTTCCATAAAACCAGTCTAAAGGCACACATGGAATGTAACTCAAATGTCTCACCCCAAAGGTAAAAAGAACCAGAGTAAACTGAGAGGAGAGGTTACAGGCTTCAGGAAACATGTGCAGATCTAGTAAATGCAGCTCACTGGTCACATATGAAAATGATTTAGCATATACTTGACAGTGTGATAGTTTGGGTCTTCAACCCCCCCCCCCCAACAACAGAACTATGTCTTCAAGGTTTTGTCTCTAGCATGTGGTGTTCTTGAGAGAAGGTCGGTTCTTGAAAAGGTGGAGCCTGGTTGAGGACATGCCCTTGAAAGGATGTACAGAACCAACCCTTTCTGCTCTCTAGCTCCACGATTAGTCAGAACACAGAGAACTCTGCTTCACCATATGCTCTGTCAAATATGCCGTCTTAGGGCCGATACAACAGCAGGCATGGGCTGAGACTTCTAGAACTGTGAGCCAAATACTCTATGTATATGTCCATGATATGTTAACAGAAAGCTTACTGGCTATCTAGCTCAGTTTGTTAGTATTTTATGACCTTTCCTTCCCAGGAACCTTCCACACATATTTATGTTCTTATATCCTTTCTCTCTCCTCTCCTCCCCTTTCCTCTCCTCTTCTCCCTTTCTCTCCCTTCCAATCCTCTTTTCTTTTTTTTCCCTAACACACACACACACACACACACACACACACACACACACACACACACAGTTCCTGGGTACTCTATCGCTTTAGGAAAATAGAGCCCATCAAAACCCCACCATCCCCTTTTGAATGTACAATCCATTATGAGCATAAACTTGGTCCCTTCACTCACACTGATATCTTATTCTGAGGAAACTTCTTGTCTCTGGTTTGTATCAAACTCAATTCCTTGCCACACTCCCCTCAAGATAAATAAGCTTTCTGGGGTAGGGACCTGAGTTTGTTTTGCTTGTGTTTGCCTCCTGTTTAATCCACAAGTAGTTTATTTTGTTTAGTGGGATCACTGTAAATGGTTTAAATTGAATTGAATCAAATATAATGGAATCCTTGGCAAGAATCCTTAAACTCTAAACACAAAGCAGTGTGCTGACATTGCAGCTGGTAGCTCACTTAAAGAAAATCAGAGTACGCTAATCTTTGGAACGAAACTGTTGCAACACTATTAAAATGACTTGCAAGCAGATAAAGGAAAATGTCACCTTCATCAACACTCTCCCTGAGTTCAAGTGTTGGTAGACTGCTGATAGGTTAGGGGTTGTGACTCACTCCTTCCAATGCCAGAAAGAATGTTTAAAACTTCAGTGGAGAGCTTCCATCAAATAGGGGACTGAGCCGTGGGTTGAGTTTGTGGGTACATGTGCTGTCAGCCACTATCCCATGGCTGTCAACCCAACTCAGTGGTCCATGGACCACTCTCCATGCCTCTCACAATCCTTCCTTTGGATGCTGAAGTTTAGAAAAACAAAGAAAACACACCAATGAAGCACCAGGCACTTTTGTGATTCTATTTATAGGTTTCTTCTAAGCTTCCACATTGGGCAAGCAGCAGAACCTTCCCAGCTGATGGGGGATTGGGGTGTTCACAGTGACACAGCTCTGACACAACTCTACTGCTCTACTCAGAAGACAAACAGAGCCTTAGAGGCGAGTGAAATGAGTGTGAGAACTGGTGTAGTCTATACGTCTGAAGTACATCCTATTAGACACAAATGCTAGCTCACTAAGGCACGATTAACCGTATGTGTGCATGGGGAACTGTGGAGGAACAGGACTGTGAGTGTGTTGATGTGTGGTGTGTGATACGTGGATGGCTGGCTCTTGATTCACAACCTGCAGAAGGCGGTGTCTGTTACGGGAGAGATTCATCTGCGTACAGTCATAAACATAGTGTAAGGCGAAGCGTAAGAGGGCCACGGAGGAACCCCAGGATAGTTCTACCAGGGATGTCTGTACAGAGCTGGTGAAGATGATCTTTAGTGGGATTCGGCATCCCACTCTGCACACTTGGATGTAGGTAGAAGGCTGCTTCAAACAAAAGGCACCAAGTGAGCAAAGGCAGGGATGCTCTGTATCTCAGCAGTGTGGAGGCTCCTTACAAATGGCCTGTCTCTGTGGAGGAGCAGGCAGAAGGAATCTGAAAAGCCGAGACACTGTGATTGTTGATTGTTGGAGAGGACAAAACCACAGGGATGGGAATGTACACAGAGAACTCTGACTGAGGACCAGTTTTGCCCAAGGCTAGCATACCCTGCTTGGGAATCTGCAAAGAAAACCCGCATTATTTATGTGCTATGACCAGCAGTATGTCGAAGGCCAAGAGGAGCTGAGAGTTATTGAGCTAGTTCAAAGCAATCTAGATTATTGAAAATGAATGAAATTGAATTCCACTTCCTACAGAGTCATTTATTGAGAGACAAAAGCAATTAATATTGAAAATAAAATAATTGTGAACTTCTGAACTAAATTACCATGCATGCATAATGTACTGTCTCATCAGTCTTTAAACACTTCACACATTAGACACTGCCGCACAAGTCTCTAAACCACAGCCTCCTCCACCATTAGCATTTGTTTCTTCTACTTTTTTCCAGAAAGAGGGTCCCAAAGTATCAAAAGCATTGCTCAAAATTTAAAATATGTATCTGGGTTCAGCTGTGAGAATTTGGTGCGTAAATTTGCACTGTCCACTGACAAATTTAGGAAACGAAAGAAATAAAATAAGAAGCTAATGAGATATCCCTGGGTTCACTGACAGAGGAAGAAATCTTTTTATTGCTCTTAATTTAGCATTGTCATAGAGAACTACACGAGCATTTGATAAATTAGTCAACTATTGACAGGTACCATTGTGTACCTGGTAATTGTACTGAAAGCCTTGAGAATTCAGCTTGTAATGCAAAGACATTTCTCAACTTACAATGGTTCACACAAATGAATTTTTGCCTTTGAGATGGGGTAAAAACAGTATGTACACCATAGAAAGCACACTTATGAATTCAGTCTTTCTGGGCTAGTGATGGTCTCTCACAATGGTTCACAGCAGCCAATCCCATATCCCGAGAGCCTGAGTCACAGAGTAAGCAGCGTACAGTGCTGCATGACTAGATGTTGCCCAGCTGTAAGGTGAATCTGAGCGCTCTGTGTATGTCTAAGGTGGGCTTGGCAAAAGTGTGGTACTCAGTGTGGTAGCTCTTGTATGTTTCCTGCTGCTTTACACAGTAGCACACATGGAGCATTTTAGAAAGACAAGAGATGAGTTTGTCAGCATCATGAAACAAAGAGCAATAGCGTGGTGGAGTGGTGAGGCAGATGGGACTCAGGAGAGAGAGAGAGAGACTGAGTGGGGAGAGAGAGACTTAGAGCAAGCCACCCCACGAGGGTTTACTCCACAATGACATGCACCACTCGGCTCAATGATCCAATCATCTCTACATGCTGAGAGTATCACATGGCAAGGACCTGTCAGTGTGTGTTTTGAAGGATGCATGCACACCAGAGCAGGTGTAATACATGCATTTTTAACTTCCAGTTGTTTCAACTCCCAGCCCTGTGAGTTTGTAGGGCTGGTCTCCTCTCAGTTTAGGAACAACGTAGGCATAAAAATGAGGCATATGCTGTAATCACACAAGTCCCAGGGGACCCTTTTAGATTTGGGGGAACACTATAGTCTCCTGAAAACTTTGTTTCCTGATGCACTTACCGCTTTTGGAAACAAATTGTCTTTTGTGGGTTTCTGTAGGATTGTGATTTGTGATGAGGCTTAGGAGAGAGCTGAAGAGGAAAGCTGAAGAGGAGTAGAGCTGAAAGGAGAACAGTATGGAGAGTAACTTTGGTTCCTCTTGCCCAGGAGATCTGGACACTATTCACAGCACACTCTAAAGTCACTAGAACCAGAGGCCCAGACACTGGTGTATTTTGGTCTGTCATAAGGTGGTAAAGGTCTAACAACACATGGACAGTGCTCTTGTAGAATCTGCCAACACCATGTGTCTCAGTTAGGGTTTCTATTGCTTTAAGGACACACCATGACCACAGCAACTCTTGTAAGGAAAACATTTAATTGGGGCTGGCTTACAGTTCAGAGGTTTAGTCCGTTGTCATCATGGCAGATGCCACACATCTGGATCCTTTGGCAGTAGGAAGAGACAGTGAGCAACTGAGTCTGGCTTGAGCTCCTGAGGCCTCAAAGCCCACCCCACTAGTGACACACTTCCTCCAACAAAGCCACATCTTCTCCAACAAGGCCACACATCCTAATAGTGCCACATGGGGGCCATTTTTATTCAAACCACCACACTGTTTATGTCAGATACATGAAGATATTTTTCAATGCTGCAAGAATAGAGTTTCAGTCTTCTAGCTGTGGCAGCATTAAGGTGCCAGTCATCAGTGATATACTCAGCTCTCACTTATCTTCATACTGAGCCTAGAATTCAAGGCTTCAAGGGTCCAAGAAACCAGCTTACTGCTGGTAGCAGGTTGGGTAGAGAGTCTAACAATGCATGATGAGAATTCTAAATGAAAAAACAAGCCAGGAAAGGGGATGCCTTCTCTTCTGCCTCCAAAGACCTAGCAGATAACATCAGCAAGGGGCAGCCTGGCACACAGTGGCAGAGATCAGAACTGTCTTAGAGAATCCAGAGAGAAATTTCTAAGTACAATACTGTAATCTCAGAAGAGGCTGGTTCACAAACACACATGTGAACATAGTTAGCCCAGTAGGCTACCAGTCTAAGTGAGTAAATGCCCAGCTAGCCTTACTTAATGTCCATATAGATAACTTAGGGCACTGATAGGAAGGTTTCCAGAATGCAGAAGGCAGACACAGCAAGTCCTCTTAGTCTGTGAGTTCACTCGTAGTAGCAGTAGCAGTTGTCTGTAGCTAGCTGTGGTGCGAAAAAGCAAAATTCAAAAATATGAATTTAAAAATTAATGGATTTTACATTCTATACAATTGAGAAGTATGAAAAAAAATGTCCGGGCATCCAGGTCCATCACACCTTGTGATATGAGTACCCTTCTGTCCATCAGATCCACACAGCACACGCCACCCACTTGTCTGTCATTATAGCCACTTGTGTTATCAACTCACGGCATGGAGAGCATGAGAACAAGTCTTTGCTACTTGAAAATGGACCCACAGCGCAAGGACAGTGATACTGGCCACTTGGACAAGCAAAGGAGGGAGGGAGAAGCTTTCTGTAAATGAAAAGGAGAAAAGTTCTCAAGGGGGAAGCAGATGCGTGGTGTGCTGAGGTTGTTAATCCTCACAGTAAGCTACTGCTGGTCCTCTCCTGCTGCGATGACTTTATGCGCTAGACTTGATCATAAGCATGTGCCTGTGAGAAACAGCGTGTGTGGGGTCTGACACCATCTGGGAATCAGGCCTCCATACTGCAGGCTTGGGATGCATAAAGGGGGATAGTTCTTGACTCCATTGAATTCTTGATGTATTGAGAAGCTAGGTGTCAGGACTGAGGCTATAGCTCAGGGATATGGCACTTGCCTAGGATGCATGGATCCCTAGCTTCAGTGTTTAGTATTTCCAGAAGACAAGAAAAAATTAAGACTCTCCTGGGAGTGTGACTTACTTACATAGTATATGTGATACAATGGATATAGGTCCCGGAAGGGCAGAAATAAATAAATATTGAAGTCACGGCAATGTTACAGAACAACGGGGTCTATTGGGCACAAATTTCATTGTCATGAGATCCAACTTACATGTATTTTAGTGTATCATATAGTGCATGTGTCTGGGATGTGTTTGTATGTGTAAATTAAGAGAAAATAACCCTCATTATCCTTGAGAATTTTGGCGAGCATGTAGGGAATATAGAACTCGTTCAGTTATTCAACAGAATGTGACATTGTCTGTTAAAGATAAGGTCCTGACTTGGAGCAGCGCCTCTGTTGCTTCTCCTCACATTCATTCGAGAAAATCTCCCTAGCTACTAGTCACCATTAACTTCCATGTGGGCTGACTGAATATTTCACTAATCACTAGGCCTTAAGAATAACCTAACGTTTAGTGTGTGAACTATCATTGCTAGGTATTTCCCAGATGCTATCGCATGTTGACGCTCCCCAGCCATTTTTTTTGTTGTACCAGGATATCCTTAGGTTTCATCAGGAATCAGGGGGATTGTAACCTTGGAACCTAAGTGTTGAGTTTTAATTGCCCCACTGTGTTATTTAAGCACTGTAACTGTTTCTGCCACTTACATGTTAGTTACCATCCATGCTTGCTTGCTGCATTCTAGTGCAAACCAGCTCCTACAGGCAGTTACAAGCCAGGAGGTAAGAGGCTTAGGAGTCTTTTGCAGCACACAAGATTCATTCTTATGCTTACAGTATGACTTCAGGTACATGTCACCCCAGGCAGGGATTGGAGCTCATGTCCATACTCTTTCTATTTGAGATGAGAGTTAGAAGTCAACATCCTACTCCATTGTACTCTTTAAACATGGAAACCAAAATCCTTAACATACCGACTGACTTCTCTAATCTCTTAGTCAAGAACAGGGGTAAAAAAAGCCTCAGTGATTGTCAACTGGCTTGCCCCAATGGTGGAATTCACCAGCCACTGAGTAACTCTTCACTTCAGGTTCTGTTTGGAGGACTTGGCCTAAGGAAGGTCACTCAGTGAGCCCATGGAATAAGGGCAGTTTTGAGAGGAAAGTGAGGTGTATTTCTCTTCCTAGTTCTTAGCATTTACTTATATTTGTGCATCCTTTAGATTTCAAAAGCATTGTGAACTTTATTGTCATTATTACTTTAGGAAGTTTTTATTCATAGTTATTGGAGGAAGACTAGTCCCAATGTTGTTTTATCTTTTCCATTGAAGAATTATTTACATAATTTATTTTAAAGGTAACTTCATATTATTACATGGGAAGTATATTCCAACTTGACTGATGGAGTCCTGTAAAAAAGCTCTTAATGAAATTTAGTTATTTCTCAAATAAGAATGAAGTATACAGTTGTTACTTTAAACATAGATTACTGATATCATTAATGTGCCTCACAAACTTTTCTTGGCAGAAGACAGTAATACACTTGTGAATAATTATATTTGATTGTACTTTGCTGAATTAAACTTACTTCATCTTGACACTGTCCACCAAATTCAATCATGCAGTTCCACCTTGCTAAGGTTATAAGAATTGAGTTCACAGCACAAGCTCTCAGCTTGTTAACTTTCACCTTAATGTCACTGGGTTGTCATTTGGTTAATTATACTTGGAGTTCAAAGTTTTGACTATGGCTGATTTATCCAATGTAATCTTTTAAAGACACAAAATTAATACAGGTAGAGGTTAGCTTTCCCTAGACTTCAAGATTGGCAGCCTTGTTTTCCAAACTGCAGGAGATGCTGATCTACTTCATTCAGTTCTGGAAATTTTGCCTGCCCTGAGCAGTCAGAACACTATCAACCTTAGATCATTCTAGGCTACAGGATCTTGCCTGTCTCACAGCTTTTTTTGTTTGTTTGTTTGTTTGTTTTGGTTTTTCGAGACAGGGTTTCTCAGTGTAGCCCTGGCTGTCCTGGACTCATTTTGTAGACCAGGCTGGCCTCGAACTCACAAAGATCCGCCTGCCTCTGCGTCCCAAGTGCTGGGATTAAAGGCATGCGCCACCACCAATGCCCAGCTGTCTCACAGCTTTTGATCTGAGTGGAACTGGGGGAGAGGAAAGTGTATTCTTTAAAATGTTTTTTAAAAATGTAAATACCCAGGCAATGGTGGTGCACTCCTTTAATTCTAAAATCTGGGAGGCAGAGGCAGGTAGATCTTTGAGTTCAAGGCCAGCCTTACAGAGTGAGTTTCTAGGACAGCTAAGGTTAACAGAGAAACATTCTCTCAAACAAACAAACAAAACACCGTAAACAGTTTTGTTACTTTTTCTCTTCCCTTAAAGCAAATATTGAATGTGATTTATGCTAAATAAGTCCATCCCCTGAAAAACTACAGTCCCTGTAATCATGGGGCTTGGGGGGACACACTAAAACTAAACATATATTAATATAATTATCATAACTACTAAAACATTCTAAACCATTAAAGACCCAGTACCGTAAGACAAAATGAGAAGGGCGTGGAGGGTAGATTATTTAATTTTTTATAGATTTTTACTAATTTTAATTTTCTGTATGCAAATAAACACTAGTGACAAGCTACATACCAGGTCAAAATGGTCAGATTTACTGAAATAGTTCCTTCCACCTAAACCCAATTATATAAGTGAGACCTTCCTAAACTCTTTAAAATCATTTTCTTGCTCAGGATGGAGGGATAGCTCAGTGGTTGGCAGCACTGGCTCTTCTTCCAGGGGGCCCAGGTTTGATTCCTGAAACACACATGGCAACTCACTACTGCCTGTAACTCCAGTTCTAGGTGATCTGGTACCCCCTTCTGGCCTCTGAAGGCACCGGCATGCAAGTGGTACATGGACATATATGCAAACAAAACACTCATGCACGAAAAGAAGAAAATATTTTAAAAATGAAACAAATAATATTAGTTTCATGTTTATAATTTATAGCTTCTGAATGATTTTTTTAATAAAAAAAAAGAAATTTGGCCAAAAAGTAGAAGAGCAATTACCCATAAGTCTTCTCTCTATGGATGGCAAGTATCAACATTTTGTTTGGTCCATAATCTCCCAGTTACTGTTGACACATATATCTCAGGTCAACAGATAAAAACTTATGCATCATTTTATAGCAATTTTCCATTTTTTCAGATGAATATTACCTCCTGTGATCTTTTACATTTTTATAATGTAATGTTAATATTTAATTAGTCTGTTGCATCTCGATTGGCTTAATTCAAGACTCTCTTCATATGCATTTAATTCATTTCCATTTTTCACCTTTATAAATACTGTGAGATTCCTGTATCTTTCCTTACTTTAATTATTTCCTCAGGGTACACTCCTAAAAGTAGAATGGCCTGGTTAAACCCCTGTGGGGTTTAATACATGGTGAAGGAAAGAAATTGCACCCAAACTCATGCTGGTGTGGACTTCTACTGACTGGAGATGAGCCTCATCTCCCATAGCTCACTTTTACTTTTTACATAGGCACTTGGTTTTTACTTTTAGTGACGAGGTCTAGGGCTTTGCAGTTTCTATCCTTTGTGAGGGTAAAATGCATATTTAATGATGCTTTAATATTCATAATGTTACATTTAAAATAAAACTAGAAACAAAATCAAATTTGGAGGAAATGGGTGCTTGTAGGAAATGTGCACTCTGAAGACAAATTTGAGAGTCATTTTGTTGACAAATAAAATTCTGCATATTACAGAAAAAGCAGAGTGTGCTAACAGGAGCAAGAAGAGTCTTGTGCAGACAGAGCAGGAAAGGTAAGAGTTCTCTATAATCACTGATGAGAAATTTATTTGTAAGATAAATTTAGTAAGTCGGGTGGCTTCTTTCTCTGTTTAAGATTTTATTTCTGTTTGTGTATATGACTGTACATGGGATTGTAGTGTCTACAGATGCCAGAGGAGGGCGTTTGATACCCTGGAACTGGAGTTACAAGCTACCAGGAGCTGTCAGATGTGGGAGCTGAAAACCAAACGCAATCCACTGCAAGAGCAGCACACGCCCTTAACTACTAAGCCCTTAACCGTTCTAGCCCACACCCCTAGGACTTCATGTGCAAGTGCTCACAGTGGTATAACACATCATAGCGTTCCCCGAAGCAGCTTCCTTTAGGTCTAATAGTTAAGTTAAATGACAGAAGACCTTTGAAAGACTGTGTCACATGCAACATCGGTACACAGGAACCAAAAGAAAATTTGGAAACTGTTTAGCCTCAATTTGTAACTGAAATAGAGGACTGGAAAGGAAGCTATGTGCTCTGAGGTCCATGTCCAGTGAGTAAAAAATCTGAATTTAAGCAGAAACATGTTATATTTTTTTCTTTCTTCTTTTAAACATTCAGACTGCAGTTTGTCCTTCCTCCTCTCCTCCCAGTCCCTCCCCACACTTCCCTGCTGTGCACCCCCCCATCCACTCCTCTCCATTTCTCCTCAGAAAAGGGGAGCCCTCCCAAGGATATCAACCAGCCATGGCATATCAAGTTGCAGTAAGACTAGGCACCTCCCCTTGTATTGAGGCTAGACAAGGCCACCTAGAAAGAGGAAAGGGACCCTAATGCAGACAAAATATTCAGAGATAGCCCCTTTTCCTCTGTTATGAGTCCTACAAGAAGACCAAACTTCATAATTATAATATATATGCAGAGGGCCTAGACCAATCCCAAACAGGTTTCCTGGTTGTTGGTTCAGTCTCTGTGACCTATGAGCCCAGGTTTGTTGAATCTGGGGGGTTTCTTGTGGTGTCCATGACCCCTCTGGCTACAACAATCCTTTCTCTCCTCTTCCACAGGATTCCCTGAGTTCTGCCTAATGTTTGGCTGTGGGTCTCTGCATCTGTTTCCATCAGTTTCTGGGTAAAGTCTCTCTAATGACAATTGGCCTAGGCACCGATCTATAAGTATAGCAGAATATCATTAGGAGTCATTTTCTATCCTCGGTGTCTGGGCTATCCAACCTCTGTGTCTTGGCCCCCTAGACAGTGACAAGGGTGCAACTTGTCCCTCTCACAGCATGAGTCTCAAGCTAGACCAGTCATTGGGTGACCACTCCCACAATTTCTGTGCCACCTTTATCCCAGCGCATCTTGTAGGCAGGACAAATTGTAGGTCTAAGGTTTTGTCGCTGGGTTGGTGTCCTAATCTCTCCACTGGAAGTTTGCCTGGTTGGAGGAGATGCTCAGTTCAGGCTCCATATCCCCCATTGCTAGGAGGGTCATTCTCAAATATTCCTGGGAGTTTCCATTGCAGAAAGTTTCTAGCTCATCTCAAAGTTGCCCCCAGATTTCAGTTGTCTGTCCCAATACTTTACCTCCATCTCCTTCTACCTGATCCCTCCTGCTCCTATATCCGAGTCCCTACCCACACTCCCTCCATCCACCAGCAATGTGTATGATATTTTCCTTTCACAAGATATCACTGCATCCATCCTTGAGTAGTCCATGTTACTTAGCCTCTCTGTGTCCATGAATTGTATCATGGTTATCCTTTGCTTTACTACCAATATCCACTTATAAATGAGTACATGCCATGTTTGTCTTTCTGGGTCTGGAGTAGCTCACTCAGGATGACTTTATTTTTTTTTTCTAGTACTGTCCATTTGCCTGCAAATTTCATGATGTCATTGTTTTTAAATATCATTTCTCCATGTAAATGTACCACATTTTCTTTATCCATTCTTCAGGTGAGGAGCATCTAGGTTGTTTCCAGTTGCTGGCTATTATGAATAAAGCTTCTATGAACATAGTTTAACAAGTATCTTTGTGTTATGGTGAAGTATGCCCAGGAATTGTATAGCTGGGTCTTGTGGTATATTGATTCCCAATTTTCTGAGAAACTGCCGTATTGATTTCCAAAGTGCTATACAAGTTTGTACTGCCACCACAATGGAGGAGTGTTCCATTGACTCCACATCATGTGTTATTGAACTTAGCCATTTGACAGGTGTAAGATAGAATCTCAGCCTTTCCCTGATGATAAGGATGTTGAGCATTTCTTCAAGTGCTTCTCATCCATTTGACATTACCCTGTTGAGAATTCTCTGTTTAGATCTGTACCCCACTTTTTAATTGGATTATCTGGTTTGCTGATATCTAGTTTCTTGACTTCTTTATATATCTTAGGCATTAGCCCTCTGTCAGATGTGGGGTTGGTAGAGATATTTTCCGACTCTGGGAGCCTCAGTTTTGACCTTTTGATGGTGTCCTTTGTCTTACAGAAGCTTTTCAGTTTCATCAGGTCCCATTTATTAATTGCTGATCTTAGTGCCTGCATGATTGGTGTGCTGTTCAGGAAAATTCCTCCTGTGCCAATGTGTTCAAGCCTATTCCCCACTTTTCCTTCTGTCATGCTCAGTATATCTGGTTTTATGTTGAGGTCTTTGACCCACTTGTACTTGGGTTTTGTGAGGGTGATAGATATGAATCAATTTGCATCCATCCATAAGCTGACATGTAGTTTATATCATCACCATTGTTGAAGATGCTTTCTTTTTTTTCCATTGTCTATTTTTTGCCTCTTTGTAAAAAATCAAGTGTCTATAGGTATATAGATTTATATCTGGGTCTTTTCTTGGATTCCATTGATCAACTTGTCTGTTTTATGCCAATAAATGCAGTTTTTATTATTGCTATTCAGTACATCTTGAAATCAGGAATGGTGATATCTCTGGAAGTTCTTCTATGTAGAGGATTATTTTAGCTATCCAGTTTTGTTTTTCCATATGAAGTTGAGTATTATTCTTTCAAGATCTGTAAAGAATTGGGTTAAAATTTTGATAGGGATTGCACTGAATCCATAGATTGTTTTTCGGAGGACGGCCAGTTTTGCTATGTTAATCCACTCCAAGAGTATGGGGGACCTTTCCATCTTTTGACATCTTCTTCAGTTTCTTTCTTCAAAGACTTGAAGGTCTTGTCACGCAAGTTTTTCTTTTGCTTGGTTAGAGATACCCAAATATATTTGATATTATTTGTGGCTTTTGCGAAGGGTGTTGTTTCCCTAATTTCTTTCTCAGACCTTTTATTTTTATATATAGGAGAGCTTATATATATATATGTAATATATACATATATATGTAAAAAAATATATATATATAGTTAACCTTGTATCCAACCACTTTACTGAAGGTGTTTCCCAGCTGTAGAAGTTCCCTGGTAGAAATTTTGGAGTCACTTATGTATACTATCATATCATCTGCAAATAGTGATACTTGTCTTCTTCCTTTTCAATATGTATCCCCTTCATCACCGTTAGTTGTCTTATTACTCTAGCTAGAACTTCAAGTACTGTATTAAATTGATATAGAGTTGGCTTCCTTCTATTGTTCCTGTTCTTAGTGGAACTGCTTTGAGTTTGTCTCCTTTTAATTTGATGTTGGCTATAGCTTGCTGTAAACTGCCTTTATTATGTTAAGGTATGTCCCTTGTATCCCTGGTCTCTCTAAGACTTTTATCAAGAAGCGGTGTTGGATTTTTTCAAAGGCCTTTTTAGCATCTAATGAGATGATCGTGTAGTTTTTTTTTTCTTTCCACTTTTTTAATGTGGTAGATTACATCGACATATTTTTGTATTTTGAGCCATCCCTTCATCTCTGGGGCAAAGCCTACCTGATAATGATGTATGATCTTTTTGATGTGTTCTTAGACTCAGTTTGCCAGTATTTTATTTGATATTTTTGCGTCTATGTTCATAAGGGAAATTGGTCTGAAGTTCTCTTTCTTTGTTGAGTCTTTGTGTGGTTTAGGTATCAGGGTGACTGTGGCCTCATAGAATGAATTTGGCGGTGTTCCTTCTGTTTCTGTTTTGAGGAGTATTGGTATTAGTTCTTCTCTGAAAGCCTAGTAGAATTCTGTGCTTAAACTGACAGGCTCTGGGCTTCTATTCACTGGCAGACTAAAGAGAGCAGTACAAAGAATCAAGGAAACAAAGAGTTGGTTCTCTGCAAAAGTCAACAAGATAGACAAACCCTTATCCAAACTAACTAACAGGCAGAGAGAGTATATCCAAATTAACAAAATCAAAAATGAGAAGAGGGACATAAGAAAAGACAGCAAGTAAATCCAAAGAATTATTTGGTCATACTTCAAAAACTTATACTTCACAAAATTGGAAAATCTAAAATAATGAACAAATTTTTTGATAGATACTGCTTACCAAAGTTAAATCAAGATCAGATAAACAATTTAAGTAGACCTATTACCCCTAAGGAAATAATAACGTTTTTAAAAACATAAAAGTCACCTAAAATTGAATAATTCAAAGAATCCACAGTCTACAATCTGCATTTTGAGTATACACACACACACACACACACACATATATATGTTTTTGGTTTGGTTTGGTTTTTTGAGACAGGGTTTCTCTGTTTATCCCTGGCTGTCCTGGAACTTCTTCTGTAAACCAGGCTAGCCTCAAACTCAGAGTTTTGAGTGACTCTGCCTCATTCTGTGGTTAAAAGTGTATACCACCACTGCCCAGTATATATATTTTTCTATATTTCCATTTAAATGACAGTAGGCTTCCATCTGAGATTCAAACTCATATGTATGACTGATTGATCCAGCTTAATCCTTCAAAGTCATAAAATATTTTTATTCAATATATTTTATTTAACTTAATAACAAAATTGAAGTACAATCAAGAATTGGTGAAGGCAAAGTGGAACAAAAAATATAGAGTATCTTTATTCAGACTTTGTAAAAAAAAAATACTCTACAAACCATGCTTTTATGTGTCGCTTATATAGAGAGAAGGCCCCTCAGCACACACACCTGAATGGCCTTGAACAATTGGCCAGATATCATTCTGATAAGATGACAATGACTGTTTTAGGTTTGGGGGCCCTGCATTCTCCATTGCGGTCTTTTACCTCTGCTTTCTAAGGCATAAGGAGCTACAGAAAATATGTAAACAATGGGTGTTGGGGTGTGCCAATAAAACTTTATGTAAATAGACAGAAGGCAATTACTTAAAATGCAATGATTGCAAATGATGATCCGGAGAAGGGGCACAGTAGATTCTGGGCCTCAGAGAACTGAGTTTGGGTTTTCTTTCTTAGCTGTGGCCTTTCATATAGTAGGATGACTTCAGGGGGCTTGAGGACAAGGGATTATGATATAACCTAGCTGGGAGGGTTATCTTGAAGATGAAATCATTTAGAACTTGACCATTGGTAGGTAAGATCACCCTCTTCACCATTGGCATAGGAGAAAGTGGATTTGAAGCATTTGGGCAAAGAAGAAATGGCCATCCTCATTGTTGTCACAAGAAATTAAGGAAGTTTGAGGTATGGTTTCCATTCAAAGCCATGTTTTATTGTTTTCAGCTTTTTATTGGTTCTCTGTGAGTTTCACACCATGCACCTCAGTGCCACTTCTCTCCTTCTTCCCTTGTACTCTCCCTCCACCCTTGCAACCTCCCCACAACAGAAGAAAAATATCTCATTTTAGAAGTTGTAATGTGTGACAGTATAGCTTTTGTATACATTTCTTTGCTTGCAAATGTTCGTTACAATGACTCTTTGGTCTGGTCGAACGCCTCTGGCTTCCACCTCTGCTACCCTATCAATACTGGATCCTCATTGGGACTCCCCTAGGATATCCTGGTGTTGGCCTGTGTCATGGAACCCTGTAGTTTTGAATCTGTAGGACAGGCCCCTTTACGCACTCCAGTAGTTCATCCAAGGGCTAGATGTTAAACTCTGGTGAAAAAGCTGGGCCATCAGGTCGTACTTGAGTGGTGCTGAGGGTTGCTTAGAACACATCAGCATGCTAGGCATGGAACTTTTGCAATAGAGGAAGCACTGTGGTTCAATTTGCAGTGATTCAAACTGACAGAGACTTTTTGAGAAGGAAATCTAATCATGGTGAAAATAAAATTCCATTTGTTCGTCATTTCCTGCATTGTTTTTTATTAGTGAGATAAGTACACAGGAAGACTATCAAAGAAGAACAGTAAAGTGTACTGGGAGCAAATGAGAAGTTGATGTAAGGCTGTTCAGCTACACATTTCTGGCACTGTAAGTGGCCTTTTTGTTGGTTTTGTTTCTTTTTTGTAATCTTTGAATACGTCTATTGGGTCAATCCATTGATATTTTAAGATAAAATTTCTCCAGCAATTGTGAATATTTTTATTGGACTTTCATGTATATTTTATGGCTGACTAACCTTGTTTCCTTCTGTGGTTGGTGTAGTCATGTGTTCGTTCAATTGACTTCTTTAAGGCTGGACACAGATGACTTCCTCTTGTTTCTCTATGCTTTTGCTTCCCATAAATTCATAGCTAGCCTCTTTATCCAGCCTTATACGTAAACCAAAAAGGCTGTATTAATTTAGGAGTGTAGTTTAATATCAGTATATTGATTCTTTATATTTTGGAAGACTGATCATTTTATACTAGTTAAATGTTACAAATAATGACCATAGGTTTCAATCTATAGAAAAACTTTAAGTGATTCCAGTTAACATGATAAGATTTTATGAGAATAAGTAGGCATAGACAGTTGAGACAACTTTTTAAACTAATTTCTGCAAACTAATATCACATGATACACTTAAATGAACCCTAGGTAATAACAACATGTGAGCATTGGCCTTGAGAACAAAATACAAGGCCAGTAGAACAGAATAGAGACTAGAAAGAAATTGAAATATAGGGATTTGATTTTAACATAGAATAAAAGTGGTATTTTTAAATTATTAGGAGAGTAACAGTATAACCAACAACCAGGGAGGACATGAAAATATAAAATAACTTTGTAGCAAAAGATAAACAAGGCCGAACCACTTTTGTAAGCAAAACTGAAAAATGTGTGTGCAGACAGATCCCCAAGGTTCTCATTAAACAACTTGGGAAAAGAAGCACATGCTATAAAGTAGATATTTTCAGAAAAATATCAGTAACCTGCACACTCAATGAGCAAGGATTCCAGCACATAATAGTCAAATATATGCAGAAACTGCATGTCACCTTTGACTCTGTTTTCTATTTACTGAAAAGTGTAGCTCAGTAGCCCCTGAAAACGGCTGTCAGGTGCATGCTCCTTTCCTCTCTAGGTGGAATGTGCAGTGAAGGAACTTTCCTACAGTGAAAAAATGGCCACTGTCTATTACAATTTCAACTATAAGAATCCTGAAGCAATAGCCTCATGTCTGAGAAAAATCTGTGAGATTGTTCACAATCATATCTGTGTTCAAGATAGTCTTTGTGCTTTCTAAGAAAGCCTTTGAAGGCTGGATAAGTGAATGGTGTCTCAGGACTACAAGACAATGCACAGTGAATCTCCATCAGGCAATACTGAGATGGGTCCACGGTAGGTGAGAATTCAAGCTTAGGTCAGAGCATAATCTGATTTTTATTAAAAGCAAAACAGTTTTGGTCATACTTATCTCTAGGGATGGATTTGGGAATGTGAGTAGATGGGAAATCCACTTTGTGTGTACTGTTTTAATGCATATTCTCATTGTGGGTGCTTTTTACTTTGTTTTTCAAATAAAATATGTTAATATATAAATATAGACACAGAATGAAGGAGTAATGAAGACAGATATGAAAGTCTGTTTGCTTTTATGGTGCTTGACTGGAAAATTGCCTGGATGTACAGCTTCAAGATGGGCTTTTCATTAAAGTTCACCTCATCAGAAATTCCACTCCCAGACATAATTCAAGGAAAAAGAAAACAGGTGGCCACACGAAACATGTGATCATGGTTATGACAGTGCTGTTCATAACAGCCAGAAAGCAGAAAAGCCTAAATGTTCAGTGATGGGTGGATAAACATAGACATGAGAGATTCTCATGTAGTGAAAAGTTGTCCAGCACAGGCGGAACACAACACCAGAGCACGTGAAACACTGCACGCACCTTGCAATGTTGTGCTAAGTCATGAGACCTCACATGTGCAATAACTTTAATAATCGTAACAACTTCAGATTCCATTTCTGTGAAACGTCCAGAGAATGTGCATGAATACAGACAAACAGACTGATAAATCTGACAAACCAGCTGGGTTGGGGTCAGGAAATGGAAGGTAGAGAGCTACCACAGTTAATAATGTTAGGTTTCTTTTTTGAAAGAAATTAATATATTCTATATTGGAAGGAGAGACCCTGAGTCTCACATGATATTCCCTGTTCTCCATGTGTACAAAATAAAAATAAATAGATAAATAAGTAAACATAGTATTTTAAAAATACATGTCTCAGAGTTTATAAACTTTCCCTACTTTCAGAAACCAACACAAGCTCCATGTCAGTTTTCACACTTCTGAGGAATCTTTTCAGAGCTAGTGTGGTTTTTACTTCAGTGAGGAAGTGACTATGACCTTCATGGCCAGCATCAGCAGCACCAGACCTCAGAAAGGGGTCCTGCCAAACAGGGAGGTAGATGCTTTGCCTGACTTTTCATAAATGCCAAAGCTAATTTTGATGAGTGTGTTGGTGCTGGAATGATAACCAAGATTAAAGCAAGCAGGCATCCACTTTAGGAAACAAGAGCTGGAATTTTAGATTTCATTATAAGATCGCCATCTCAACAAAATACCACTGTAATGGCAATGGATTTCCATTTTTTCTCCATTTCAGTTGAAATATTATCTCATAAATATACTTTGATACAAAAGATATCTCTCAGTTTTACGAGAGCTCTATTTTATTCTTAGGCTGACGTTATTCCCAAAATATCTTTTTGATATACAGCTTCAATATTCTTGCCAATGTCCATGGCATCAGCAATCGAAAGCAGCATTTTTTTAGACTTTTTTTTCACATTCAATTATATATTATCCAAAATAATAGACCCCCACCCCACTTAGTGTTCACTGAAAGCTCCTTCGGGTGTCAGGGAGTGAGGGTTATGACCCCTCCCTCTAGTTACTTGCTCTGATGGGGGTGAATATATGAATGGAGGCAGCTTGTCCAGAGCTGCTGTAAAAGTGGGGAACACAGACCAGAGGCTAACACCTCTACATGTTAGTGTCTTGTGCTGAAGTGTTCCTTAAATTGTACCTTAGATGAGAATGTTAAGAACAGGTAGCTAGAAAGTGCAATGTCTGCTCCTCTCTCTGTCACTGGACATGTGCTGTACTAAAGGCAGCCAAGCCCACTGCATTATGGGTCTGGTGACCTAGCCTGAGGGGCTGGGTCATCACCTAGACTCTCAGATACAAGGGTGGAGGACTGTTGCCAGTTGACAGCCAACTGTTATCACAGATAAGCTTCTTCACTTAGCTACAGCACGTTAAGTGCTCTTGATTTTAATGATTATGGTGGAATTTGTATCTTTTTAGTTTCAGTAGTCATTCTTTTTTTAATGTTTTTTTTTATTTCTTCAAGTTACATCTTAATCACAATCCCCTCCCTACTCCCCTCTCCACTCCTATCCTCCCACCCTCCCACCCTCTTCCCCCTCACATATCCCCATCTGCATCTGCTTTTTTTTTTTTTTAAATTTAAGGTATATCCTTTTCCCTCCAACAGCTCCCCTTTTCAGTCCAACAAATGGCTCATTCTCTTGTAACATCAAATACAATACAAAACAACAAAAAAAAATTTGGCCGCAATTGTGAAAACTGTAAGGTTTAGCATACATTCCCAATGTCCAGGCCATACGTATTTGGCAACTGACTTTCACATTCTACTATGCATCAATCTCCATGAGTTTAAAGTTCTATATCAAATTTTCAAAATGATTACTCTAGGTATTAAAAATCCTCTGCAGTGGGCTGGAGAGATGGCTCAGAGGTTAAGAGCACTTGCTGTTCTTCCAAAGGTCCTGAGTTCAATTCCCAGCAACCACATGGTGGCTCACAACCATCTACATTGAGATCTGGTGCCTGGGCATATATGTAGAGCAAATACTGTATACATAATAAATAAATAAATGTTTAAAAAAAAATCCTCTGCAGCACCTGAGACCTTCTGGCCCATGGAGAGTCCCTCTCTCCATTAAGCAAGGCTTCTGGGAAGTTTAACTCTGAAACATTTGTATTAAAATCTGTTTCCTGGGTTGGTAACTATGCTTTTCCTCTACAAAGTCCATCTGAAAAGAGGATGAAGGGCTTACAAGATGGTTCAGTATGTAAAAGTGTTTGCCTCCAAGCCTGATGACCTGGGTTAAATCCCAGGGAGCCCCATGATGGAAGGAAAGAACCAACAACCAACTCCTGCATATTGACCTATGACCATCACACACTCTCAATGCCACAAGTATCCCCCCACACAAACACAATAAGCAAAACCTAATAAAAGCTTTAATTGAATATATTTTGATATTCAGAGAATGTTGAACTAATACAGTGAAGTCAGGGTGTGTTTGCACGTGCAACAGCGCCGGCTCTGGTTTGGGTCACTTGCTTTATACTAATTCACTGAAGGGTCCTCAATAGATGTGCTGTGGACTGTGCTGACACCTCTGCTGTTGTACACACTATCCTCTACTAACTCCAAGAAGAAGTAGTTAGAAGGTGGTATGTGCAATCCAGGCATGTGTTAGAATGTATGTACCATGGCAGAGAGCCTCGAAGGAATATGTGTGTGTTTTGGTGAAAACTGGTGCATATCAAGCCAGAAGGCATTGCCTACACTAACCTCTCTCACCTGAGCCATATACAGAAAGAACTGTGTCAGAGATCCACACAAGAACCAAGTCCTGGCAGCTGGCCACTGACTGATTGCCTCTGGAGAGAAGGAAGCCATTTTACCTGCTATTTCCTGTGATTTTAACAATCTGATGGCCTTCGAGGTAGCTCTGCTGAATCCCTTTTTTTATTCAGTGAAGGTAGAAATATTTTAAAATGAAACTGGCACCACTGTTCTCTATAATCCATTCAGTAGAGTATAAATATCCCTCCTCACCCACCAAACATGAAGGAGAGAAAGCCAGACAATGCCAGCATACAGAATAAACAGATTTCTTTTCTGAATGACCCAAGGTTCCCTTCACACTCTGATGGCTAAAAAGTTGTTGCTTTTTTATTTTAATTTGAGAAATATAATTTCTGTGTTGTTTTCCAAGACAGTCAGGGAATAAATTGCCTTAAACAAACATGCTTTCAATGTCTACAATGCAATACTCAGTTTTCATTTTTGTAAGGATTGTTTACACTGATGGCTTCAATTAGACGACTAAGACATCAGTGTCTGGTACTCGTCAAAGACTTCATACCGAGTTAGAATGCAAGACAACACATGTTGCTATCAATTTATTATCTGTAAATAGTTTTCTGGTTTTAATACTTGAAAATCAGAAGTGACAGGCCATTTGACCGAGTAAGTTTTCTTTGCCTTATTCTTCCCTAAAAGTCATTTGGAAAAAATAAAATAATTTGGGCAACTACTTACTGATTTGGGGTGATGCTATTTACTTTAAAATAATATGTTCTGACTGCAGACATTTCAACTTCTAGAATTTTTATTAGTAGATAATGATATGTCATTATTCTGACAGGAGTCACACACAAATATGTACACACACACACACACTTTTACATACATATACACTCAAACATGGACACACAGATACACACAGACTCTTTCACCCTTAAACACATATTGATGCACACACACACATGCACACAAACTCACACACACTTTTACATACATATACACTTAAACACAGACACACAGATACACACAGACTCTTTCATCCTTAAACACAGATCCATGCACACACACACACACACACACACACACACACACACACACACACACCTTGTCTCTTGTTCTATTAATGCCTAAAACTGATCTCAAAAGGAATTTAATTATTGAAGCTTCCCAATTACCAAAGTAATTTTATATAATATAGAAAACTATGATTATACAAAGGAATCACCTTTGTTCACTTTCATACAGTTAATTCCCCAACTCCTTATACCCATATGCATAGACTGTATCAGCCATCCACAGAATGAAAGTAGTTTATAGTTATAGGGAAGAATGTAGATTTCTTTCTTGACATCACTTCCTTAGCAGTATTCTAATGGTTCTTCACACAGTCAATTCATTGCATTGAGAATTATAAGTAACTAGAACAGCTTGAAAGTACAAGCGAAATGCAGTTGTATTGGTTATATGCAATCACTCTGCCGTTTTCTAGGGGAGCTTGAACATCCACAGACTTTGGTACTCCAAGAGACATAATACTCCACAGACTGTGTACTCCAACAGACAGATGACCTGAGTCTTCATTTCAGTCTCTCATAATTAAGAGATTCTCATCTGACAAGCTGTTTTTGTCGCTGAGCCTGGCTCACTCAGCTCTGGTCAGGGTAGCCCAACACTCCTGCTGGAGAAGTGGCATGGATTGTCACTTACCCAGCTTCTCCACACTTCAGACACCAGGACAGACACTGATCATGTGTGTGAGCTCAGGAATAGCACATGGGCCCTGACTGGGAGACTCAGCACTCAGAGAAGTGCTCTGGAAGGTTCATCTTGCTTGTGAAATGTGGACTGTTTTAGTGTTCTAGTGTTTGGGGAATATTAAAGATACTGAACAAGTCTAGGAAAGAGAGGTGATCAAGGACCAAAGCTCTTTGAAATCACAATTAGTTATTCACAACAGAAGGCATAAGTAGAGGAATTGGGAAACTAGAGAACACAGCTCCCAGAAATCAAAATAAGAGAATAAATATTTATTCAGTGTGGACAAAGCAGTCCACAGAGTCAGATGCTGACAAGAACATGATGTGAAATGGGAAGGACATGGATAGGTGTGGGTGTTGAGGCTGGCCACTCCTCTGTGTTTTGTCTACTTAAAGATAGTTACTGGATATATAGTTCTGATGTTGCCAATACTTGAAGTGTGGCTTCCTTGTACACACTAGTTGTCTTACCTTTGTTGTCCCCAGTCCAGGTATTGAAGCAATATTATAAAAACGTGTTTAAAAAATGGATCTGACATTTACTCCCCACCCTGCTTTTCCTACTCCCCCAGAACCATTTCTGTCTAGTCTGCACTTCTTCCTCTGCTGTGTTTCTGCCTTGACTAGACCTGCCTGCATCAGCTTCTCAGCCTCGATCTATGTCCCATTTGGCTAAGGACAAATTAACTCTCCTTGTTCCAGGAAACTAAACACTTGAGAATTAAAGTTCAATGTTCATAAAATATCCGCCTGCTCACCTAAAGGATGACTCCTCCCTCTCCCTCTATTTAACAATCCCTCTTTTCTTTACTTCTCTCTCTCCCTACTCCTCCCCCAAACATTCAAATGCTCTTTGACCCAGACAGAGTGTTTAGAATATAAAATGTGAAGACAAAAAATGAATTCAGTAGTCACCACATTTTCTCCCGAAGATCCTTTGCGCAACAGTTTAGGAAGAACATGATGGATTGAGCTAGAAACAGGAGAAGAGAGATTTAAGGGGTAATAACTGGGGGGCACATGTCTTTACTACAAGGCTTAAATTATACATGTTGTGATTCTATTAATATCTTAGTGACACTAAGAAAAAAAAATAAGTGAAGTTAGAAAATGGCAATTAGTTATTGCTTTCTTCTCTCTCCTGATGATGTTTTAATCCATAGACATCATAGAAACTGGTAACTGGAAGGGCTTAGCAGAGCTGCCCTGTCCTATGGTACAGTCCGTCAGGGCCGTGCACCTGCCCGCTGCAAGATGAATCCGATTCAGGAAAGACGCCCCATCCATAATGGTGGTGGCATCCATAAGAGTGGCTGCCTGTGCCTCCTGCAATGCTCAGGGGAGGAACAGCTTATCTTCAGGATGGCCAATTCGTTATGGTTACTATCAGAAATGAGCCTATCAATCAGCCACGTAAGCCCTTTAAAGGGACACCAGGGCCATAAACTTTATGAAAAAGGCTAGAGATTGCCTTCATCCCTGGAGTATATACACAATTTCCCTAACGCCTGCACAGGGCAGGAAGACTAAATCCTCAAACTCAAGAATCTGCACACTCAGCATGGCTTTTAGGAGCTGGGACATAGGAAACGATTGTCAGGCAGATCTTTCCTCCACAGCTAAGTGAAGATGAGCACAAAAATGAGGGCAGAGAACTTGAAGGAAGAGAAGAGAAAAGATAACAAGTGATTAGACTGAAATGGGAATGAGGAGGCCAAATTCTAGGGACTCTGGAGCCTGAAAATAATTGCCTGACTGTGAAATAAACCTATCAGTAGTGAGGGAACTTAAAATTTTCCATTGACTTATTCACAATAGGCAGATGTTGGAGAAAAATCTCATTTTCACAGGCTCTCCTGCCCATTGTTCAGTCTTCTGGTGACAGGGTAAACCTTTCTAAGGGCCTTTCCCAGACAGTCTGACATTTTGTTGAATTAATTGGCATATACTGTCCCAAATTTATATGCTTCATCTTTCAACCCAAACAAGGGATGATTTCATATTGAATAGAGTTCTTAGGGTACCCAAGAAACTCTGGAAACTTCCCAGAGAAGCCTGACTTCTCAAGTCTACCTTGAAAATCCCATCCCATTGGTTGCATTATAAATCTCAGTGTGTGTGTGTGTGTGTGTGTGTGTGTGTGTGTGTGTGTGTGTGTG